>VDFB02272275.1:0-108868 GCA_007258455.2 Sequoia sempervirens
CTTGAAAAGACAAAACTTCTCTAGGCGTCGGTAAGTCCAAGTTATCAACTAGAATGAAAATATGCATAAACCTCAATAAAAGATACATGATGTTAAATATAGAAAAAGTTTTTGGATATAATTGTATAGAAACTTAATACCTTTTCAACAACACCAAAATTATGAAAATTGGATAATTAAGTAAAATTTTGTGAGATTAGAAGCATAGATGGGAGATGTAACTTCAAATAGCAATAAATTTCACAAGAAGCTAGTCTAATAATGAAATATACACCACTAAAAAGTACATAGAACCAAATTTACAACAATTCTTGTTTACAAAAAAATGTCTTTTGGATCAAAATTTATGAATTTTTGAAATATATTGAATTTATCCTATAGTGATGATCCTTCTTGCAAAATAAAATTTTGTCAAAAATCAAAATTTTCTAGAATGGATAAATTTTATATAAATTAGGGGTTTTTGGGCCGTCTAAATGAAATGAAAACATCCATTTAGGCTATAAGTGCTCCAATGAAAAAAATTGTTCACCAGATCTAAGCTTTAAACCCCAATTTGCAACTATATCATATAATGGCATAAGCTTTCCTACCGAACTATGATGCCCAAACTAATCCTTTGCAAGACTTAACCCTTTCGGATGTTACCCTTCAGGATTTCCCCATTCTCCTTTCTTCATGCTTAACAAACTATTAAGGCATAAGCCTTAATACCAAACCATGAAGGTTGAATCCATTTTGGGTGTCAAGGTTCTCCCTTACTTCATACCACTTACCTACCTTTGAACAAGGCATAAACCACCCTCCCAAACTGCAAAGCTTTGAAAACATTTCCTTTGAAAGCTTTCTAAACATAACCCTTTCGAGTTTCAGGGTTCTCTCTTACTTCATACTACTTACCCGCCTTTTGGTAAGGCATAAGCCAACCTTCCGATGTCTGATGACTAACTCCTTTGACTTAACACATTTGAACTTCCTTTTCCTTTGTGTAATTGGTACAAGGTATGGCCAAAGTCTGAAGTCCAAAACCTTTCAAACTTTACACAAACTTTCTTCATTTCCTTTGAGGCATTTGGTAAGGGGTATGGTTGAAGCCCAATGTCTGAAACCTTGTAGTTTCAATTAATCCTCAAGCCCAAAGTTCAAAGTTCAATGTCCGATCAGACTTGGCTTAAAAAGAATAACTCTTTCCTCCTCAAGTAAGCAATATAGGTAAGCTTGTGGTCTGATGCTCGAACTTTTGTAACACTTCAAAACTTGCTTCCTTGGCATCATAATGTTGATCAACCACCTTATTGACATCTTTATGAAGCCCTTGTGACATCAATTAGCAACTCTCCATTTGATAGCACTCCTTTTGAAATCAATGAGATTCCCTTTTGGCATCAACGAAAATCATATTGCCAACAAAATTCACATAATTTTAGAACTTCCAGTGGTAATGAGTAGTAGAATATTTTTCAACCTAAATGTATCAAATGAGGTCTTCATATGTGTAGTTGTAATTGAAGAAGAGGAAAATAAAGAACAAACAATATCTTTCATAAATGGATATAAAAAATTCATTTCAATATAGAAGGTATGTCACTAGCTGATGTATAAAATTATGGATATATAATCATAAAATAAAAGGAGTAAACAAATGTAATGCAAAAAAAATGCAGTAATTGTAAGAGTGTTTCCTAGATTCCATTCCATTCCTACACACGATTAAAAAAAATGGATAGATTTTTTCATTTATGAATTGCTACTTTACAAACCATTTTGAGACATTCAAAGACATATTGGGCATAATAAGGAATCCATAGTGGAAAAGTGGGAGGATTTCAAATATAACCAATGGCATTTGGAATGAGCAATACTAAGTTGAGAACATTGAAACATTAGTGAATCTAAATCAGAAGGTAATGACAATGCTCAAGCAACCACTAAAAAAGATGAATGGGAAATTATATCTAGACTTCATCAAGGTCAAATTTTGCAAGTTTTAGAAATAGATATTTTGGGTAGAAGAGATGTTGATAAATAGAAAAATTGGTGCAATTTATTTAAAGATGAAGTAAAAAAATGAAGAAATTTATTTAATTAAAAGCATGTAGATTAATGGTTTCCTTATTGATGATGATATTCCATAATATGTGAAATACGAAAATCCCAACAATAAACAACATAAAGTAGTGAGAATTATCATGTCACATCAAACATGACAAAATGCATTACTCATGTATATGATAATTCAAGACACTATTGGAATAGGTAAGCCATGTTTAATTATTACCATTACTAAAGAATAAGAAAATCTTGTTTTTCACCAATAATTCTCCTTTGCTTTTGCTTGCACAAACTAGAGTTGCTACATTCAACATTGGAGTGTCAATAGTTTATTCAAACTTAAGATACCAATAAGATATTTCAATGAACTAGAAGGAACAATACTTACAACTTTCTAGGATAAAATATCACGCATGTGTCAAATACACTTTGATCAATGAAATGAGTTTCCTTAGAGGTTGCTTAAGAAAATAGATTCTCAACTTCAATAAGCATTTATCAAAAGTGGTAATCAATGTTTTGGAGGTAATTTTTCTATTGAAATTACTTATATTTGTTACTAATGACATAGTGAAGATTAGCTACACCTAATTCATATGAGTTCAAGGCATATTTAACCCACTGAGCATTAATCCCAACAAGATTATTCATTGTAAACAAAGACACATATAAGCCATTAAAACTAACATTCTAAATCATGAAAGCTTAAAAAACCTCTAATCTAAGATATTGAAACTTGTCCTAGATTGGGGGAGTGGTGTCGCATTGATGACCCTTTCCCAATCCCTTGAATAATGAGCTTGTTTCAATCAATTTTATTGAAGAAAACTAATGAAACCATTGATAGATGCATATGAAAACATGATTTAAAGTTATATGAATATGATAAAAGCTATTTTAACATGATTTATGCTAAGATGATTGATATGGGTGTATGCAAATCTACTCTAAATGCATGCAAGCTTAAAAGATAAAAATCCTAATTAACAAATAAGTTAAATGTATGCATCTATGTTCTCATGGAAGCCATTAATGGAAACTTAAAGCTAATATGCAACTAAAAATGAACTAAAATATGCTAAATGTGAGTAAAGTATGAGTGTGAGTGTGGGTGAATTCAACAACATAACTTTGCAATTGAAATATAGATCCATTTTTCTTGAAAAAGTGTTTTGTTTATAGGAAAGCAAATGAGAAATGAAGGGTTGAGATCAAAAAGATCAATCAGTGGTCAAGAATGAAAGGAAGAAGAGGAATGTATCATGGATTCTCACCAATGGGTTAGAATGCAAGATGAAATTTAATCAAGGGTTCTCATTTGTTCCAAACAAACAGACTTTTGACCTGCACACACAGGTCACAAGGTAACTTGCTCAAGAAGTCACAAGTTTAGCTTTCTCAAGAATCCAAGTGAGAATATACCTTTTTTCAAATGATTGGAGGAGAGAGAATATTCTTTGGAATATTCTCATGGGTGAGGAAAAAATGATACTTTTCAATTTAAATAAAATTTTATTTGTGCAAAAAAGGGAAGAAATATTCCATGGGAATATTCCCCTTTTGGAGGAATGTGAAAAGGAGGAATATTCCCTTGGAATATTCCATTGTAAGTGGAAGAATTAGTAATTTGATAATTAAAACAAAGTTTGAATTATTAAAATTAGGGGAATTATATGATATTCATTAAATAATTGATTTAATCGAGATCAAATGAAAAAGAAATGGATGAGATTGATTTGATCTATTAATGGTAAAAAATGAAAGGAGGATGAAACATGGACCGAGGATTCTCATCAATGGATAAGACTCAAAGATCATGTTGGTTCCTAAATCAATAGATCCAATGAGTCCTAAAGAATAACCAATTTCTAATGCTCAGACTCAGAGATGGATTTGGCCAATGAAAGATTCAGTTAAAAAGATTGAAATATCCTACACTTTTGGCTTTGTCGAAGCAAGGTGGGTATCCCTTCACAATTCCTAAGAATTATTTCAGTTATGCACAGACATTGCATTTATAGTAGATACTTCCCAATTAATTATATGAAGGAAAGTCTTGACAACTTTAAAGCGGGTTATATTTTTCATATCTCAACACTTACTAAAAAATTGGGAAGTAGAATATTACACTACACCTAAACCCAACAATAGAAATAAAAAATGATTTTGAATTAATGATTTGCTTCTAAAAATGCATTTATCTAAATGACAAACTAGTGCCTAATTTTGGGCCATAGAGTCAAATATAGAATCATAAAGAAAATCTCATTAACAAATAAACTTCAACTAGTGGATTAAAAAGTACTAATACCTTGCACTAGTAGATCCACTATTTTTTTCGTCAAAATTCTTCTTACAAACCCACCTTGCACACTTGAAATCAAAATTATCTGCTCAAAGTGATTTAACTATTTCCTTGAAATAGAACTATGAACAAACAACACAATCTCAAGGAAATTGAGATGAGAAACTCAAAATATCTTGTCTATTAAATTCATGATTTAAAGTATATAAATCTGGAGACAATTTGATGGAAGTCATGCTCTATTTGCACAAACTAATTGATATTTACTCATGAAATCAGAACATGACAAATACATCTTCTTTCTGTGACTCAGATTGAACATTTTTTTGTCTACCCAACCCCATACAAAAATTTAGAACCCTTACAAAAGAGATAGAAATTACTCTATATATATAAGAAGAGAACCCTTAGATCAAATTTCTATCTAAAACCCATCACCAATTGAACCCTAAAAGGAGATCTCCATTAGACACTTGGCAACATTCAGCTCCATTAATTAGTAACTACCTCCAACACTTGAAAAATCTTCAATTTACACCTTGGTTCACACCTCTTGCATTCACTTTCCCTCAAACAAAAATTCATTCCCATCATGATGAGTGATCATTCATCTATGCCCTATGGTTGAAAATATTTGTTTGTAAAAGAATAGAAGCCCTCCACAAAAAATATTTCAGGGTATGTGCAGGATCATGTTGGGCCAAAAAATGGCAATATGATGGGTATTTGTAGGGTATGTGGTTGACGACTTTTTTTTAACCTAAAATTGATGAAATGAAAAGGGTTTTTAAAGGAGATTCTTATCTTTCAACCAATATAAATTATTCTTTACTTTGAATTTAATAAATAATTATTTTTCATTTTCTATTTGAATTATGACTAAAGTCTTGATTGATAGGATAATTTAAAGACATCTATAGTTTTCAAACAGTATCACATTTTTTGAATCCAAAACATGCATCACATTCTATGCTTCGTGATACTATAGGATTAAAAAAAAATTGAATTTCAAAGTTTTGACCAAATTAAAGTGGTTAGACATAGAATTTTTATATTTTAAAAATTTGTAATAAAAAAATTCATAATTAATTATTTACTTGGAAAAATTTACAAAAAATATGCATCACATCGGACATGAGTCCTCTACTTATGTCTAAAATCTATAAAAAAATATTATCATTTTATTGTGGTTAGGGTGGTTTATGGACACACCTTCTTATTTATTCCACGAAATTTAAGTACTACTACATTGAAATTTCAAATTTTCACTAAATAGATTTAAAAAAAATAAAATAAACCTAGTTTAGAAACTACATTCAATTTCTTGGTATTTAGGATGATCATGGAAAAAATCCTTAAGTGGCAAAAAAATTAGAAAAATCAAAGTTAGGCAACTTGGTAAAAAAATGAATAAGTTATCTATATTATTTCAAAATATGTAAGAATAGAATGTAGCAAATCAAATGTAGTTTCTAAACTACTAGGTTTGTTTAAAAAAAATCTATTTGGTGAAAAATTTAATTTACTAATACTTAAATTTCAGTAAGAAGGTGTCTGACCACCTAACCTAATAAAATGATAATATTTTTTTATAATACTTTAGATTAAGTAGATGACTTATGTCCTGATGTGATGCATATTTTTTTGTAATTTTTCCCAAGTAAATAATTAATTATGATTTTTTTATTACAACTTTTAAAAAATATTAAAAAATCGTATGTCTAACCACCTTAACTTGATAAAAAAAAATCATGAAATTCATTTTTTCTTTTATAAATCGTATAGTATGAGAAGCATAGAATGTGACACATGTTTTGGATTAAAAAAATGTAATATCGTTTGAAAGCTATAGATGTTTTTCGATCAGCCTATTAATTAGGACTTTAGTTATAATTCAAATAGAAAATGAATAATAATTACATATTAAATTCAAAGTAAAGCATAATTTATATATTGGTGGAAAGCTAATAATCTCCTTTAAAAACCCTCTTCGTTTCATCAATTTTGGGTAAAAAAAAAGTCGTCAGCCACATACCCATCATATTGCCACTTTTTGGCCTATCATGATCCTGCACATACCTTTGCTATAGATTCTATTCTTACATATTTTTGAAATAACATAGATAACTTATTCAAAGTTTTATATCAAGTTCTCTAACTCTAATTTTTCTAAATTTTTTGCTACTTAAGGTCCTGTTTTTTCCATGATGATCCTACACATACCCTTCACTCACCTTGATCTATTGTAGAAAAACTCCAAGTTCACCTATTCATTTACCATGCTATTTTAGTGGTCCTCTTTAAAATTATTTTCCAGGTGCAAATAATTTTTCTTTTTCCATGAAATCTTTATTTATTTCCTTTACTTGCTTGGTTGCACTTTCCCCTTTCACCTCTAGCAAATAAAACAATCTAAATTTTATAGTGGAGCCATTTAACCTTTTTAACTCTTACCATTCCTCACTCTTTACCCTTTCCATTTTTTCCTCACAACTTCTTAAGTGGTAAATATTTTAAAGAAAATACTTTATTGGGAAAAATAGATTTTACCTGTGCCTCCCCTCTTATTTCACTTTATATTTAAAATATGCCTTGCTTCTTTTTTTAGAAAGTGAAAACCCCCACATTCATTATTGGGAAATACTATGCTTTAACTATTTTAATCCTTTTTCCTTTCTAAATAGATGAAGGCTCCCAAATATTAAAACATTGGGCAAGTAACATGTTTACCCATGCCTTTCACTTTTCACATCATTTAAAATTTGATTTTTTTAAAATGAAGGTTGTTGAATATTTTATGTTGAGCAATTAACAATTTTCCCATGCTTTTTAATTTTCCAATGGGGCCCACTAGCAAGCCTAGTTTTTGGTATAGTTTGGGTAGAATCTATAGTCTATTTTCTCATTGATGTCATGTATTTTAATGCTTAAATGTTGGCATTGGCATAATGTTTCCCTCAAACCATTGACATTCGACATTACCCTATCTTTGCAAGCTTTAATGATATTTGGCATAATATGTGGGTCAACTATGTTGATTTTTCATACAATTAATGAGTGTGTCTTAGAGTGGTTATTGATGTGTAGTTATTATGTGTACTAACCTTGGACTACAAAATTAATATGTAAAGTTATCAACGACACCGCCCATTAGGCATGTGCCATAACGTCCAGCTGAGAAGCCGCTCCAGGTCACAGGTGGCCGATAGTAGAGGTTCTTCATGCAATTGAATGTAACTACCTTGTAGTGGACCTTAAAGATCAAGGATGCATGGGCATTACTATTGTGCTAGATATGTGCTTGACTTGCATGTTTGACTGGATTCCATGCACGCATAACTATCACCACTCCACTTTCCCCTATTTTTCGTAAATGGTGTCCTCCCAGTCATGGAGTTGATTGCTCTGTTAGCTATAGTATAAATAATAATTTGATTCTCCTTTGGAGTTGGTAGATTTTACATTGTACTCTCATTTCAGTCATACAAATACATTACTCTTTGTATGCATGATTTACAATGAATGAAAATAAAGTTATGAGTTTGAACATCTAAGTTTTTGCTAGTTTAGAGGATACTTATCCAAGGGGGCCCACTTGGTGAGTAATTTGTTCTCTTAGTTTAGCATTAGATTAGTATTACTTTTCATTTGATACTTAGTTTGAAATCTGGCATTGATTGTTCCTTCAGCCACTAGAAGTCCATTCTGTGTTTATTCCTGTAGCCAAAGAAGACAAAGTAGTTTCCTATTTTTTGCACAGATCTTTTATTTATGTCACGCATTTCAGTTCAGTATAGTTGTTGGTTGATGTTCAATATTTGCTTTATTTCCTTTTTAGCAATTTACTTTCAGCATTGCATTTCTTAGTTGTAGAATGCAATGACTACTTGAGCCCCTAGTGCACATACAGTGCTGACCCATTTCAAGTTCATATCCCTAGGTTTGCAAGTTAAATGCACCTTCAAGATGGTTGAATGACTATTTAGGTTAGATGTCCAATCTATGAATCATGGCCATAAAATCCTAGTTATGAGATCATTGTAGGAGGCTAACATTTTTGGCATCACTGTCAGGGATGGTGTCAAGCTAGGAAGTTTTTGGAGTCATTGGTAGTTTTGTTGTAGTATTTTTGAATTTTTTTCTCAGCATATCCTCGTATAGGAAGTAATGACCCTCCTGATTCTTTACTAATTTTTTGTGTGAGTTGACTAATAGTGAGTGATACTGCATGCATAGAGGGAGGATAAGGGATGCTTATGGAAGATTTATTCCTAACAATCCTTGTCCATTCCAGTTAGTTGAGTACCAAAACTTATCAGAAGAAGAAGATCCACACCCCTTTGCATACACATATCTTGATTTGACTAGTTCTAAAGTCTCCTCAAAAGATCAAAATTAGCTTGAGAACCCCTTTGTCTTTGAACCACATCAAGTAGGCATGGGTGATGTAAATGGGAATAGAAAAAACCAACCAGCTTTTCCTTTCCCCATTGCCCATCAAAATGAAGTTGACAACATTAAGAACATTCTTGCCTCAGTACTCCCCAAGTTTTATGGACTTGTGACAAAATATCTTGATACCTTCTTATTTGAATTTGACATACTTTGTAGGAGTTATGATTATAAGTACTGATTCCCATAGGCTTAAGTTATTTCCCACCACTTTGAAAGAGGCTGCATTAAGATGGTTCATGAGCCTAGGAAAAAATACTATGCAAACTTGGGAAGATATGAAGACAAAATTCCTTGAGAAGTACAAGGAATATTGCAGTGGTAGTGACATGAGAGGAGGAGACATTTCCAGGATGCAGTACAAGGAAGATGAGAGCTTGGAAGACTACATTGCAAGGTTTCTATTTTTCCTAAAAAAGTCTCCACACCATGCACTTAATGAGGACTCACAAAAGTTTCTTTTTCTAAGAGGAATCAATGATGGTTGCATTGATGCTTTGGACCTCATGGCAGGAGGAGATATCTTCCAAGTTCCTTGGGAAGGTATCAAGAAGATATGTCAGAATTACTCTAGGGTAGCTTCAAAGAAAGAGAGAGCTTATGAATCATCCATTGGTAAGTCAACTATCAATGGAGTTTCAAGAATGGAGATCACTCATTTGTTGGTAGACTTCAAGCAAGATATCATTAACAATCTAGCTACTCAGCTAGATACACTTTAGGCCAAAAAGAAGCAAGAGGAGGCAGAAATGACGTTGATAGAGTATTGTCCTCACTACAGACAAAAGAAGAAGGGCTACAGATGTAAGATGGTCGCTAACTTGGAAAGTAAGAAGATTCCACTTGAGTTCAAGCCAATTCAGATTGAAGAAGACCAAGTCTACTATGTTGCACAAAGGAAGCCCTGGGCTCCAAGACAAGGTATGCCACTAGATCCACTATCCTATGTTGGACCATATTTTAACTCTTATTCATCTAGCAACCAATGGACGCCCCCATATCCACCCAATTATGGAGGATATCCACCACAACCTTGGATTAACCCTCCAAACACTTTTCCTAGCCATTAGAGTCCTCCACCTTAGTGGCAACAACCTCAGGGGAATTGGAAGCAATTTCAAGGGCACTAGCAACCACCCCCAGGAAATTGGCAGCAAAAAAATCAATGGAGAGGAGGTAGCAATGGCCTACCTAGAATACTACCTACATGTAGCCACCTTCTCAACCCCAAAAACTTGCTATAATGCCTCCACCTGCTAGTCCAAGTACTAATGCACCTAAACCAACTCAACTACCAGCTCAGCCCACACCCAATCCTAATAATAAGCCATAAAAATAGCCTATATATTCTATTGATTCAAACAAATTTTCTGCGCATGCTATGAGTGCAAGTGATATGAACATTTGAGTTCATGAACCAAGCTACTAGCCCCTTCCAAGCCCATCATTACTGAGCTTCCTATGGAAGAGGAAGAGGAGCCTCTAAATGATCCTATTCAGCCAAATGCACCTAAAAGTCTTGAACTAGTCCAAGCCAAATGAACCAAGCAAGAACCACCATTTCCTCAGAGACTAGAAGTTGCCAAGAAGAAGGAAGAAAAGGATGATACTAATTTTGACATCTTGGATCAGCTAAAGCATATATGCATTCAAATAACCCTATTTTCGGCCATAAAAGATGTTCCAATCTATGGAAAAGCCATTAAGGAAGCTTGTCTTAAGAATCCAGGAAGGAAGAAGAAAGAGCCAACTACAATTCATGTGGTGGGCCAGCTAGCTGATATCATGTTGGGAAAAGTGACTATTCTGAAGTATAATGACCCAGGTAGTCTAGTGGTAGTAGTTGTCATAAATGGGATATCAATCAATGTAATGAACAAAGAGATCCTACAAAAACTAAATATTGCAATCATGAGATCTACTCCTACTATCCTGGAGCTTGCAGATAGCTCTACTATTAAGCTTGATGGTGTAGTGGAGGATCTTGTGGTAGTGCTAGACTCCTAGGAATAGCTAACATATTTTATGATTCTTTCTCCTAAGGCCATATTAGGTGGGTATCCTATTATCCTTGGAAGACTTTGGTTAGAAACTGTAGATGCCTATATTGGATGTCGATTGGGTGACATGACCATTTTAGATGGAATGAGTACTAAAAGGTTTGATTCTTTATCCACCTGCTCAGCCATCTCATGATGAAGAATATTTTGTATGGCCATAAGTTGGTGAAGAGACCGAAGAAGTTAATTCTGTGGCACAACTTATGATGCTAGGCAGAAGCTCTTTCATGTAGCTCCAAGATGAGGATGAGGTGTTGATTAACATCATTCAGAACCATTATGGAGTGGAGGACACATCATCTTCTACTTTAGTCAGCACAATTCTGCTTGTTCTTCCTACAACCACTATTTCTATAGATGTTTTTCTTGTAGATGTTCTTCCTGCAGCCACTATTCCTGTAGAAAGATTTCCTACAACAATAGGTATGTTCCATACATTGCTGCCATATGAAATAAAGGTTCCATGTGTTAATGAAGAAGCCAAGGTAGAACTAACTACACAAGTACAAGTGTCAAAAGAAAAATATATGAATATTAATAATAAATTGAGTGAAGTGCAACAACTATTGTTGGAAGATCTATTAAGATCCCATCAACATGCATTTGCATGGGATTATCATGACATGAAGGAAATGGATCCTAAAATTTGTACCCATAGAATTTATATTAGAGATTATTGCACTCCAGTAAGACAACCACAAAGGAGGATTAACCCTACACTAAGAGAAATTGTGAAAGGAGAACTATAGAAATTGCTAGATGCAGGATTTGTCTATCACATTTCAGATAGTCAGTGGGTGTCTCCATTGGTGATTGTTCCCAAGGAAGGAGGGAAGTGGTGAGTTTGTGTTGATTACAAAGAACTTAATGTTGCCACCAAGAAAGATCACTTTCCTTTACCTTTCATTGATCAAGTTTTAGACACACTTCTAGGAAAGCAATACTTTTCTTTTCTAGATGGATTCAGGGGCTACAACTAGATCCAAATTGCACCAGAGGATTAGGAGAAGACCAAATTTACCTATCCATGGGAGACCTATTCCTATTTGATATTCCCATTCGGCTTGTGCAATGCACTTGCAACTTTCTAGAGGGCAGTCATTGGTATATTTTCAGACATTTCTCATGATTGCATGGAAATTTATATGGATGACTTTACTACTTATGGTGCTGATTTTGATCAAGCATTGGAGAATCTCAAAAGGGTCCTATAAAGATGTGAGGATCAAAACTTGTCCTTAAATAGTGAAAAATAGTTTATGATGATGTAAGAGGGCGTAGTTCTTGGCCATTACATCTCCCATAAGGGAATTCAAGTAGGTCCTGCAAAAAAAGAGGTAATCACCAATCTTCCTATGCTTGCAAAATAGAAGGATGTTAGAAGTTTCTTGGGTCATGCAGGATATTATAGGAAATTTATAAAAGACTTCATTAAGGTAGCATCACCGTTGTATACCCTTCTCACTAAGGATGTTGAATTTCAGTGGACTGAAGCTTGTGACAAGGCATTTTTTGCTTTTAAGGAAACTTTGACAAATGCTCATGTACTTAAGGGACCCAATTGGGAGCTTCCTTTCCACATTCACACTAGTGCATCAGATTATGCCATAGGAGTAGTCTTAGGACAGAAAGAGGGAGCTATTGAGAATGCTATCTACTTTGATAGAAAAAAATTGCAATGAGATGAATTTAATTATACTATGACAAAGAAAGAAATGTTGGCCATAGTTTATGCACTGAACAAATTCAGACATTACATAATGGGCTACCAAATATTTGTGCACACTAATCATGCAGCCATTAGATATCTCATGAATAAACCTTTGATCACATGGAGATTGACAAGATGGTTATTATTGATGCAGGAATTTGACATAACTATTGTAGATAAGCCAGGAAGAGCTAATGTTGTTGTAGATTTTCTTTCAAGACTGACTACATGAAAAGACAACCTTCCCATAGATGACTCTTTTCCTAATGAGAATATATTCTCCCTTAGTGTACAAATACCCTGGTATGCTGACATAGCCAATTACTTGGTCACAGGTAGATTTCCTTCTCATTTCTCCCCAAAAGAGAAAAATTCACTCATTGAAAGATATTTTCCTTTCTCTTAGATTGTTGGATGTTTGTTTTATACTGGACCTGACCATGTCATGAGAAGATGAGACTTATGAAATTTTGCATGCATGTCATAATGAACCATGTAGAGGACACTTTATGACCAAAATAACAACAATGAAGATCTTGAACATAGGGTACTACTAGCCAACACTCCACAGAGATGCAGGAAGGTATATAAGAAATGTGATAGATGTCAAAGAATGGACAAACCAACTAGATTTGATGAGATGTCGGTGTTCCCTCAGATAGTGATAACTCCCTTTGACAAATGGGGATTATATTTTGTGGGACCAATTGACTCTCCATCAAATGGTAATTCTTATATATCAGTATGCACTGATTATGTAATGAAATGGGTGGAAGTCAAGGCCATGAAGCATGCAAATGATAACAAAGTTGCATTTTTTCTTTATGAAGAGATTTTCACAAGATATGGAGTTCTAAGAGAAATAGTGACTAATCAACGACCACAATTCACATCAAATCTTCTTGCAAAATTGGTGAATGATATAATATTAGGCATAGAAAGTATACTCCTTATCACCCCTAGGCTAATGGACAAGTTGAGGTGACAAACCAAGAAATTGAAGTCATTTTGAGTAAAACGGTAGTTATCCATAGGAAAGATTGGGTGAAGAAATTATCGAAAGCTATTTGGGCCTATAGGACAACATGGAAAACAACTACAGGCTTCACCCCATTTGAGTTGTTGTATGGAAAGACAGCTATGATGCCAATTGAATTTGAACAAAAGATTCTTGAACACAAAACTCTGCGAAGTGTAGTGGATTTAGGCATGGACATTTTTGAAGCATAGAGAGAAAGAATCATGCAGCTAAATGATTTGGATGAAATAAGGAGAGCAGCCATGTAGCATACAAAAGTTGTGTAGAATCATATAATCAAGTGGCATGACAGATTTATCAATGACAAGAAGTTTAAACTAGGAGATTGGACATTGCTCTATGATTCAAGATATCAGGAAAATGTAGGAAAATTGCAGATGAGATGGCTAGGACCATATGAGGTTTCTGAGGTCTTTCCCAATGGAGTTGTCTAGCTTACCACCATTGACCTTGTTAGGTTCAAGTTACTTTTCAATGGTCATCGCCTTAAGTTATATCATAAGCCAGCTTCTAAAGAAGAATTCCTACAACAATTCACCCAACACTCAGAGCTTCTTGTAGCTGAAGACGATGGACCTAGTGTCCCTCCTTAAGCCTAATTGAGGTACGTACTTTTCATAATAAAGACTTTCACTTATGTGGAAGTCCATTTCTTTGTTATCAGCCCATCCACCCATCTGTACCACCTTTCTCTCTCTTGCATCACTTCATTCCACCTCATTCCATTCCACCCCATCTTCATTCATTGCTCAATTCATTTTCCAACAGGGTGAGCATTACTTTATCCATGATTTTTGTAGTAAATATTCCACACATTTAGGTATGTGCGCATTAATTTCTATCTTTAATCATCTTTTAAGTGTGTTCATTTAATTGATATACGTTAGCATAGGTATTCACATAAATTCCATCATTGCTTGTCAATTGCCACTTCCATCTGATATGTGTGGAAACATGTCCAAATTTAGCTTGGGGAGAGGGAAACGAAAAAGATGAAAATATTTTATTGTCCATGTGTCAAACCATATTACACTGTGTTAGAATTTTAAAATGAGTTGATTGCATTAGCGATGAGATAGTAAATTCAACTGCCAATTCTTCCTATCATAATTTCCCTTTATCACTCCTTTTCTTGCTATTATTGCCTCGTCCTAATCAAATTAAAATAAATTAAAGGAAGAAATTCAAAAGAAGGATTAAGAAATTGAGGAAAAAAATGTTGAAATCACTACCCTAAAGCAGAGGGTAGATGATATGGTAGCCTTGGCGCCAAAGATTCTAGAATGTAGAGAACCCCCAAGGGTCTATGCTCTACTCCTGAGAGAGAAGTATCTCTCTTTTAAGATATCAAGACTTTCCTTAGGTTTGAATACTTCTATTGATACCCCTATGGAATTTTTCAATGCTTATAGGATTGCCTCCTCTGAAATGAAGAATTTGTTATGTTAATTTAATTTACATAATTATGTTTTCATAAAGGACCATGAGTGGAACCCACTGTTGTATGTTGGATATGTTCACTTGAGAAAATTCATGTCTTGGGTGCAAAATGAAATTAGTTGGGGACAACAGGACAATACTAATAAATAATTGGAGTATGATATCCCTCTGCATGTTAGAGCTTAATCAAGTAACCCAAAGGATATTTATAGAGAATGGTGTAGAATGCCACTCAAATCGAGCTATGGCAATAGGATTATTCCTTGGATTGAGGTATTTTACATTGAGTATGAGGTAAAAACAATAGCAAAAGAGGAAACCATGAGGAGGTTTATCCCAAAGGTGGAATAGTTTGATAGATGAGTTGAAAAAGGTTGAGCCTCATTCCATCCACAATTATGTTGCAACATTAAATAGAATTGAGAGACATATTTAGATTGGAAGAACTCAGGGATGACATTGGCTTCCCTTGACTTTTCAGCCATCCATGCTCATGTGGCATGTTCCAAATTTCAGATTTTACCATAGTGATATTGCCACAGAAAGAAAAAGATGGGATAGATTTGATAGATTGGGAGGATTCGATTGGGATCCTGACTCATGAATTGTAGCCATTGATGTTGGACAACTCTCAATTGAAAATTTTAGAGCTTTGACCAAGCAGAAGAACAACTCTTCCCCTACTGGAGGACCAACAAAACATTAGGTTGGGGGGAGTGATGAGCCTAGTTTTTAGTCTAGTTTGGGTAGAATCTATAGTCTATTTTCTCATTGATGTCATGTATTTTAATGCTTAAATGTTGGTATTGGAATAATGTTTCCCTCAAACCATTGACATTCGACATTACCCTATCTCTGCAAGCTTTAATGATATTTGGCATAATACATGGGTCATCTATGTTGATTTTGCATACGATTAATGAGTTTTTATTAGAGTGGTTATTGATGTGCAATTATTATGCATACTAACCTTGGACTGTATACTTAATACATCAAGTTATGGAAGACACTGCTAGCTAGGCATGCGCCATAACGTCTAGCTGAGAAGACACTCTAGGTAAAAGGTAGCCAATAACAGAGATTCTTCATGCAACTAAATGTAACTGCCTTGCAGTGGACCTTAATGATTGACCATGCATGGGAATTACTATTGTGTTAGATCTACACTTGACATGCATGTCTGACCGGATTCCATGCATGCGTAACAACCACCGCTCCACTTTCCCCTGTTTTCCCTAAATGGTGTCCTCCTAGTTGTGGAGTTGCCTACCCTGTTAGCTATAGTATAAATAATAAGTTGATGCTCCTTCTTTGGAGTTGCTTGATTCTACATTGTACTCTCATTTCAGTGATACAACTACATTACTCTTTGTATGCACAATTTATAGTGAATGAAAATAAAGTTATGAGTTTATTTTAGGGTATGTACAAGATAATGATGGGCCAAAAAGTGGCAATACGATGGGTATGTGGCTAACAATTTTTTTTTTACCCAAAATTGATGAAACAAAAAAGGCTTTTAAAGGAGATTCTCAACTTTACACCAATATAAATTATACTTTATTTTGAATTTAATAAGTAATTATTATTCATTTTCTATTCAAATTACGACTAACGTCTTGATTGACAGACTGATTGAAAAACATCTATAGCTTTCAAATGGTATCACATTTTTTGAATCCAAAACATGTGTCACATTATATGCTTCACAAACTATAGGATTAAAAAATAAAAATTGAATTTCATGAAGTTTTGACCAAGTTAAGGGTCAAACATATGATTTTATTATATTTTTTAAAAGTTGTAATAAAAATTCATAATTAATTATTTACTTGGAAAAAATTCTAAAAAAATATGCATCACATTGGGACATGAGTCCTCTAATTATAACTAAAATATTATAAAAATATTATCATTTTATTGTGGTTAGGGTGGTTAGACAGACACCTACTTCTTATTTTTTCCTGAAATTTAAGTACTCTGCATTGAAATTTCAAATTTTCACCAAATAGATTTTTTTTTTTAAACAAACCTAGTAGTTTAGAAATTACATTCAATTTTCTATAGATTCTATTCTTACATATTTTTAAAATAATATAGATAACTTATTCAAATTTTTACATCAAGTTTCCTAACTCTAATTTTTTTGTTTTTTTGCTACTTAAAGGCCTATTTTTTGCATGATGATCCTGCACATACCCTTTAGTTTAGAGGATACTTATCCAAGGGGGCCCTCATGGTGAGTAATTTTTTCTCTTAGTTTAGCATTATCTTAGTATTACTTTTCGTTTGATACTTAGTTTGAAATATGGCATTGATTGTTCCTGCATCCTCTAGAAGTCCATTATATGTCTATTCCTACAACCAAAGTAGAAAGAGTAGTTTCCTATTTGTTGCCTAGATCTTTTATTTTTGTCACACATTTTAGTTCAACATAGTTGTTGGTTGATGTTCAATATTTCCTTTATTTCCTTGTCAACAATCTACTTTCAGCATTGTGTTTCTTAGTTGTAGAATGCAATGACTACATGAGCCCCTAGTGCACATACAGTGCTGACCCATTTCAAGTTCACATCCCTAGGTTTACAAGTTAAATGCACCTTCTTGATGGTTCAATGACTATTTTGGTTAGACTTCCAATCTCTGAATCATGGTTGTAAAATCCTAGTTATGAGATCATTGTAGGAGGCCAACACCCACCACAAACCTTCTTATCAATCCCCACTCTCCCGTTTCATTTTCACATGGCATCACCAAATCCCACAGGTTGATCAGAAAACCCTATTCCTCCTCACTCCCCCACTATGCTATGTTGACATCAACATCTACCCTCATGGGCTGGCGGAGAAAACTTGATTCTCCTTCTATAGCCCATCTTTGACTTTGGCAGCATCATACGAAGGCCCACAGTGATCGACGTGCAACCCTATCTTCCACCCATCAAATTCATGTGGTTTGAAGCTTACCACAACAAACAATAGGAAAAAACATAATGAGCACTTGTGAATTCTCACATGGCTCAAAAACCACATAATAGTACACCTCAAATATTATAGTGTTGAAATTAAAAACTCTGCATTGAAGCACCATACATAGTGTAATATGTAATTTGAGGGAACCAAATGTACCACTCCTCATAGTATTCATTTACAAACCCACCAATCCTTTTTCTCATGATCTCGAACCTTCTCAAGCTATGCTACCTCATCTTATGAACTCTTCACTACAAAATATTTAAAGCAGTTCTAATTCTCAATCAAAATATCACATAAGAATTTGTTTCATCAGATTCACTTGGTGAAGCTTTGAATGTTTAAACTACTAGAAACCCGTCCTCTATTTGTAGTTCCATGATGTCAAGTTCACACAAAGCACTTGATGAATTTTATCCACCCTAAGTGCAGCCCATTCAAACCTAGGCTTAGTTGGAAATCACTCTAATCTTGAACTATTGCCACAAGATGTAAGTGTGCATCCATATAATGTGGAAACCCTAACCATTCCAGGCTTGTGTAAAATTTTCCTTTTCAATATCATGTCACAGTTCAAACCACTAAGCAAGATCAAATAGTGTGATGACTTTATCAGGCCATGGTTGTTCAAGTGAAACATTGCCTTCTCCTAATCGTCTACTTCCACTCTTAGGCTATTGAAAATGAAGCTATGAGGCCTACAAAAAATGTGCAACTAATGTCTTCCAAATTCCCTCACTCTTAAATGAAAATTGTGGAATATGAATAAGAGAATGTGCAACCATATAAGCACACCATGTTGTTGCAGTATACACCAACTCTATTGTTGAGCTAATGGATGTGGTAATGGCTTCAACAATATAACATGCTATAATAAGTGGAGCAACTGATGAAGGAGCATATGACTATATGAAAATTTGAGTGGAAACTTCTCATTAAAAATTGTAGCCTCTTTAATTGCTTCAAATATAGCTAGATCCTCTTTCCCATGCCATGCACTCCCTTCAACTATCAAGCTTTCTCAAAATTGTAAAAGAGACTCCATAATTTATAGGCATCTCTATCAAAAAGGAATTGTTACTACAACCTCAAACGAAATTCCACATTTCCCCAACTGATCCAAATGAAGAAAATAGGGTACTTGAAACCCCGTCCATGTCATGATTATTTGATGCATTTTTTGATTTTTCATGAAATGTGCATGACATACTAATTTTGACATCATCCATTTCTACACTCGGTGATATTTCTACTCTTCTAGCAAATCAAGCTATGATCTTAACTTCCTTTTGTTCTTCCCTTGGTGATACCAATGCTAATATATAGTACATGGAGAATTAGGTTGAACTTTCATGTTTAACCCTGTTGTAGCTTCTGCCAAAAGATAAATATGTTTTATTGCTACCTTTTGGACCGAGTGCAATCAAGGCTGACCATACTTATGGTAAATCAACGGAGTGTCACCTTATCCCTCTACACTTTGCATATATCCTGAGTCAAATCAAATTGTTGATATAAATGTTAGTTATTGTAGTACTCTAACAAACATGAAACAACACCCATCTTCCTATGGATTATACATGAAATCATGCAATTTTGCAAACTCTCAATTGTAATAAAATGTTCATCTAATTATGTGGCACATGTCGGGTCCCCTTATGGGCCTAACTAAAAAAAAAGACATTTTGTAACAATTTTTACCTTGAATTGATCTGATGCTACCTTTGAATGCATTTGGCATGAAAATTTTGAAATGGGTTTTCATTAAAATTTGCTTTCTAGCATATTTGCATAGTGATCAAAACTAGCCAAATAGCTTCTAGAATCACCTTGGAAAACTAGTCAAGCAGCCTCCTGGAGCCATGAAAGTGCACAAGAATGCAAATATTTCATCCAAGAACTTAGTGAAACAAATGGCTTGGAAGAATTCATCCTAAGGTGCAAGATATCAAATGCCAAAGTGGCTTACTCAAACATTTCTGCAAGTGAATCTATCAAAAACCAATTAGGGCTCACCAAGTCACCTCGAAAAATTATCAAATCACCTTTTTGGGAGGCTACCAATGGAAACACTAAATATTTAGGTCCATTAAGTATGTGTGCAAGAGGGATTTCCTTCAAACAAAATTCATCATAAGATATTAAGGGTCAAACTTGACCTCCTTGAAACATTCTAGAAATGCAGATGTAAAAACAGAGCAAACTTTATTTGCTTTTGACCTGGTAAAAATATCAAACTTGATCCTAAGACTTTGAAACTAGAGTAGGTGGCATGTGAATATGAGGGGAATTTAGAGAAACAATCCATTTTCCATGATGATCATCCAACTATGAAATATCAGTTTGAACAGGAGGCCACTTCGCAGGCCTAAGAGTTTGCAAATAGAAAAATAGTCCCAAAACCCTCCAACTTTGCATTTCAAAACCCTATCAAAACTCATCACAAGAAGTTGAAATCTAACATACATGTTCACATATGACAAATAAGTATGCTTTCAAAGGGATTTGTAATGAAATTCAATTGGTGCAAATTGATGACCCTCCAAATTAGGTCATTGGGGCAGATTTTTGAGGTGCATTTCTGAGTGTGCAAATCAAATTTTTCATCATGGGCACTTCAAATTTGCAAAATTTTAAGGTTCCATTAGTGGCTCTTTTTGGGGAAATTTGTTCCTCAGTGAATAGAGTGAGGTCTTAGAATCTTCTAGAAGAGCAGACCAAGTTCCTGGACCATTGGGTGACAAAGTCTTTTAATTTCAAATTTTTAACCTCATTTGGTGGCCCTAGGCCACCAAATGAAAAAGGTAATTCAATTCTTATTGTTGTCAAACACCGATCTGTTAAAAGAGCTGATATCTTTTAATCCATACCTTCCTCTATTACACCACAACAACATAAGTGAATTCATTTTTGCAAAAAAAAGTGTAAGTCTGCCTTTGAACAAGTGAGAACTTGCTCCATGTTTAGCTTTATTGTTACATGGAAACCAAATCACATAGGCCACATCACTACCACCCATTTCATCTTCTGATTTTGTGGAAAGTGACACAATATGAGGACAATCATGAAGAAAATATGAAGATGTAATCTTATCACACTTACTAACCCCCTCATAATGATCAGGCTTAGAAAAGAAATCATGCCTTAACAACAATATGTAATCCTCATGTGTATTAAGAAAAGAATGCTCACACATTTGTAACTCATCTAGCTAAATTACATCACAAATTATTTTGTCATCATCCCAACAAAATTGTCCCATCACATTATCATATGCCTCAAGGTTATGAAAAATAAGACTTATCAACATCCACATGTCTGTTATCCACATTCAAATCATAACATTTAGAGAATGAACCAACATCCCAAACAATGTTCTTCACTTCATGTTCATGGGCAAGATCATCAGAATTAATCATGCTATCACACAAGAAAGCTTCAAGTGCTAGTTCATATGACTTAGAATTTTTTTTTGCAACAAATTCATCATAATGAGTGTTCAAAACACATTCATCAATGCAAGAAGTATCAAAATCAACATCACCTCATGTTGCCTCAAGATAAGAATCTGAAGCATATTGCTCATGAAAATGATTGTGAGCTATAGATCTAGAAAATAGGTCCTCATATGCATCCATGTGATTGACAAAATCATATTCTTCAAGTGAAAACTCGTCATAAGGATTGTCATTTGTTGTACCAATGTCTATCTCTACATTTTCATTTTCATGTTAAACTATATCAATGATATCATTATGCAGACACTTAGTGATAACTTCAAAGTTAGAAAAAGGAATAGAAGAAGGTGAAGATTCAAACAAGAAATGATTTCCATGTTCACCACTTACATCACCCACACATACATGCTCTGCACAATCAACTACTTGAACTGATTCATTCAATAAATCTCTTGCATGCATACCCTTCTCTTTGTCCACACTACTACAACAATCATTAGAGTTATAGTTTTCATTTTCAAACTGAAAACCATCATTTTTTTCTTCATTGCAACTTCTTGTGGATGATCTTGCTAACTAAAATTCATTGCATACTTTATCATTTGCAGTTGATAGACTAACATTCTCAAAAGCATTTCTCAAATCAGAAGGCTCCTTTGTCTCATCATGAATGCTTACATCAATGCCACACTCGACACCTATAGAAGAGGCAGGACCAAATCTACCATAGAATTGTTGTCCCCATAACTCTTCTTCAAAAAGTTTGTTCAATTCATATCCATCATCATGCTCTTATGAGCCTTCAAAAAATTTATCATCATTTTCCTTGTTGGAACACTTTCCTCTTGAAGAAATTAATTCTACCTCTTCATCATGAGCGTAATCATAGTCACTAGGGCTGAAAATAGAATTTTAATCATCTTGATCACCTAGACAAGAATTTTTTTCAGTTGGTTGCAAACTTCCATCTACAACACTATTGTTCTCATCATGAATACATGAAACTTTAGAATTAGCATGAACTTCAACTATATATTCAAATTCCATAGAAGAGAAAATACTTTCAGTATCATCTGCATCATTATAGCCTTCATTCACTACAAAAAATCTTCTCTCTATTTCTATATTTTCAGAGTAATAGAAGAAAATCTAGATGTTTCATTTATCTCATCATGTCTTTCATCATTATGGCTGCAATTTTCTTATGCATACATTTTTCTCCATAGGTTGTTCAAAAACAAGACTCTCATCACTACATGATGCACTATCATTGTCTTCTTCTATACCATCTAAATCTATTTCATTAAGTCTAGAAAGGGTACCATCACATAGTCTAGTTAGGAAACCACTTCCAAACTACTTTATCATTTCTTCAATCACTAAAAGCCATTGATGGGTGATCCCACAATACTAGTTTACAATTTTTAGCCAAACTAGACATTGAACTAATTTTTTCTAACTAAATCTTCACCTTCAGACATCTATAGTGGCTAAACCATGATTTGTGATATTTTATCTGTAGATTCTAAATATATTTTTTCAAAAAATTTGGAATTAGATTGCACTTATTTTTCCATCTCCTTCAAAAGCTAGTTTTTTAAGTGAAAACCATTTTTAAGGAGTGATGCTCACCATATAACACAATTCTTTTTCCATTAAGGATAAAATTATATTTTTTTCAAATTTAGATTTGTAACTACAATATCTAGTGCTTACAATTGGTTTCATAGTGTTTTATTGATTTTTTTTCCTTAATCAATTTTTAAAGTCAAACCAATTACAATTCAAACATAGGTAGACTATATAACACATAATTTATTTTGTATGTATCAAAATTCCTTTTTTCTTTTGTTGGATCAAGGACTTAAATATCTGGTGCACTCATATTTTTCAAAAAAAAAATTATAATCTTCTATTTTTCCACATGTGCAGAACATAGAGCTTGATTTTTGGTGAAAAACCTACATTCACAAGAAATAAAAAATAAATATAATAATAAAATTAAATCTCATTAAAATTATACTTTTTGGGAAGCTTATAATAAGGACTACATACTTAAAAAATAATAATTAAATGAATTCATTTGATCCCCTAAAAGGTAAATCAAAGTGGTTTTTTTATTAGCATTTTGATAGGTGTAAAGGAGACTTTGTTATAGGTATGGTTTAAAACTAGAAAGGTTCTATCGAAAGGGGTTTGATATAAGGTAGTTTGATCAAACCCTTTATAATTGGAATGATTTAAATGGAACTTTTAAAGAATTAAATCATTATATTTTCTAAAAATATGTGATTTCAGCAAAAATCAGAATCTCCTAGAAATTGTAAACCAGCTTTGTGGGATCACCCTGATATATGCACTCAAGGTTAGGGGGCTTCAAATCAGATGGCATAGTACTTAGACCTGGATCAAGTATTTCACAAAAAAAATCAATACAAAATGATTCATCGGGTCTATTTAATGCTAGTTAGAAAACATAATATTCATGAATCTATCATGAAAATCATAGGAGGATTCACCTTCAAATACTTTTACATCATATAATGCATCAATAGGTGACATAGGTTCAACCTTATTTTCATATTTCTCTTCATATTCTTCTTGGGTATGCAAAATTTGTTCTTTAGTCAAGCATTCATCATTACTTCACCAAACACATCCATGAATAGTTTCTCAAGCTCTTGCTATGGACATATGGAATGCATTGGTAAACTAGAAAACTAGTATTCAACAGTATCTTCTAAAGTTCTTATAAAAAAAATTCATGATAGAATCCTCTTCTACTATTTGATAGCCTTCCATCACATCAAGAAAACCCTATACATGTTGTGATGTTGATTCTTCAAGATCTCCTCTAACTTAAACAAACATTCATTAATTTTTCTTGGGACAGAATGTGGGTAACCTTGGAATTTACTAAAATCCACATGGTCATATCTTTCACTAGTGAACACCTTTCTTTGAGGACATGATTGTGTTCTAGGCATGATATTACAACTTGTAGAGGGAGAACTAGAATAGAAATACATATTTGCAAATAAAATTTATTTCCTCTACAACTAGTTTCTTCCCAATATCCTTTTTCAGAATATCCTTCTTTCTCATTTCCCTTTCTACTAGTATCTCAGAATACTGAATAAGGGACAATATTAACTAGAACCTTTGTTGAAAACCTTCATACAAAAATATTGCAATAGAAAAATACTTGAGAACAACTACACCCAACTCTTTTGATGATTTAAAATGTTATGTAGAGTCACCACCTCTTTGAAAGAGGAAAATATCTTCAAGCAGCAAAAACCTTCTTCCAAGATCTAAATATTTATGAGTTCTTTCAACCAGTAGAGCACCAAACTTCAAGAATACACTAGAAATGTTGCAACAATCTCCTTCAAGTATGCAGGTCCTTGGATCATCTCACCCAAAACTATAGATCAACAAAATGATTGAATTTTTTCAACTGACTCGCCAATGGAGTCATCAATTTGTTGGTGACTCAGATGGAAAAATAAGATTCTAGAAATTTCAAGCTCTAGTTACAAATAATATTTCAATATTTTAATGACTCTTTGATAGGACAGTTTGCAACCAAATTTCAAATTTCATCCTTAGTAGAGTCACCAATCTATTGGTTCCCAAATCAATAGATCCAATGAGTCATAAAGAATAGCCACTTTCTAATGGTCAGAATAAGAGATGGATTTGGCCAACAAACAAGATTTGGTCAAAAAGATTGAAATCTCCTACACTTCTAGCTTTGTAGGACCAATGTGTGTCTCCCTTCACAATTCCTAAAGACTTATTTCAATTATGCACATACATTTCATTTTATATATATAGTAGATACTTCCCAATTAAAATATACCAAGGAAAGTCTTGAAAACTTTAAATATGGCTATATTTTGGTATCTCAACACTCACTCAAGAATTGGGCGAGTGCATGAAGTTGGGTACCAATTTTGTGGCTACTTTTCAAAAAAGTTTTAAAAAATGTGCTTGCATTATAACACGCTCGCGTTATTTCACGTTAAAAACAAAGAAAAAAGTGAAATTATTTTCCTTGGGATACCAACCCAAAGGCTTGGAGGGCATTCCCAACAAGGCTAGAGACGTGTTTTTGCAAATTCTACAATTTTTCACATAATCAAGTTCGTGCTCACCATCAAGATTGCATCTAGTTCAATATTGACAAAATCGAACACATGGGTAATGTTAAGTTCTCTCTTAGCTATCAAATGATGCAACTTTTTTCATTTTTTGACAATGTTAAGCCTTTCATTCATAATTTCTTTTGTTTGTATGTCTTTTTTTTGCTAAAAAGCAGTGTTTGGTGTTTTTTTTGTTATAAATTAATCATTCATCAAATTTTCAAATAAATTACATTTTTAGAACTAGACTCCATTCTACAATTTTATTTTTTTAAAAAAATCAATTATTTTCCAAAATTTGTAGGGGGAGCACGGCCAAAATTTTGTTTTCAGGAAGTTCCCACTTAGAAAATTAGTAAAAAATCAAATATTAATTAAAAAATTATTAGAAAAATTGTGCAAATAAGCTAGATGTTGTTAGCTAACTTCTAACCGTAGCGATTTTAAAAATACTACAAAAATTTCACCGCCAGGGTACAAGAGTTGCTATGTTATGTTTTTTAACAAAAACAACACCAATTTGTGTACATCCCTTTTTGAACCCCTTAATCTCAACCATTTTCAAAATAAATTAGTAGTTTAGAAAGTAGACTCAGAGCACTTCGATCCTTGTTTTTGTTCCATCTCAAAATTTTGAGTGTAACTATCCTCAATTTCACGTCCAAGGTCAGCATTTCCTGATTTTAGAAAAAAAGTGGCCACTTAAGCCCCCTTTTTGGGAACCATCTTGGTGCACTTACCCAATTGGGAAAAATAATCTTACACTAAACCTAAACCCAACAACAAAAATTAAAATGATTTTGAATTAGTGATTTTCTTCTCAAAATGCATTTAGCTAAATGACAAATCAGTGCCTAATTTTGGGCCATAGAGTCAAATATAGAATCCTAAAGAAAATATCATCAATGAATAAACTTCAACTAGTGGATTAAAAAATCCTAATGTCTTTCACTAATAGATCCACCCTTGTTGTCATCAAAAATATTCTTACATATCCACCTTGCATGTACTTGAAATCACAATTATCCGCTCAAAGTGATTTAACTATTTCCTTGAAATAGAACTATGAACAAACAACACAATCTCAAGGAAATTGAGATGAAAAATTCAAAAATACCTTGTATATTAAATTCACATGATTTAAATTATACAAATCTCGAGACAATTTGATGACATTCATGCTTTGTTTGCATGAACTGATTGATATTTACTCATGAAATAAAAACATTACAATCACATCTTTTTGTGACTCATATTTAGCATTTTTCTATCTACCCAACCCCTTACAAAAATTTAGAACCCTTACAAAAGAGATAGAAATTAATCTATATAGAAGAAGAGAACCCTCAGATCAAATTTCTTTCTAAAACCCATCACCAATTGAACCCTAAATGGAGATCTCCATCAGACACTTGGCAACATTCAACTCCATTGATCAGTAATTGCCTCCAACACTTGAAAAATATTTAATCTGCACCTTGGTTCACGCCTCTTGCATTCACTTTCCCTCAAATAGAAAATTATTCCCATCATGATGAGCCATCATTCATCTATGCCCTACAGTTAAAAATATCTATTTGTAAAAGAATAGAATCCCTTTGTGAAAAATATTTCACTCACCTTCATCTGTTATAGAAAAAATCCTTCACCTATTCATTTACCATGCTATTTTATTGATCCTCTTTAAAATTATTTTCTCAATAAGTGCAAATATTTTTTCTTTTTGGATGAAAGCTTTATTTCTTCCCTTTCTTTGCTTGGCTACAGTTTCCCCTTTCACCTCTAGCAAATAAAATACTCTAACTTTAATCGTGAAGCCATTTAACCTTTTTAATTCTCACTATGCCCCACTCTTTACCCTTTCCATTTTTTCCTCACATCTTCTTAAGGGCTAAAGGTTTTAAAGAAAATACTTTATTGGGAAAAATAGATTTTACCTATGCCTCCCCTCTTATTTCATTTTATATTTAAAATCTTCCTTGCTTCTTTTTTTAAAATTTTGAAACCCCCACATTCTTTATTGGGCAATACTTTGATTTTACTATTTTAATTCTTTTTCCATTTTAAACAAATGAAGGCCCCAAATATTAAAACATTGGGCAAGTAATGTGTTTACCCATGCTTTCCACTTTTCACATCATTTAAAATTTGATTTTTTTAAAATGAAGGTTGTTGAATATTTTATGTCAAGCAATTAACAATTTTCCTATGCTTTTTAATTTTCTCATGGGGCCCACAATAAACCTTCCTATTAGTCCCCGCTCTCCTATTTCATTTTCACATGGCATCACCAACTCCCACAGGCTGGTAGGAAAACCCTATTCCTCCCCACTCCCCCGCTATGTTGTGTTGACATCAACATCTACCCTCACAGGCTAGCGGGGAAAACCTAATTCTCCTTCTATAGCCCCACTTTGACTTTGTTGGCATCATACGAAGGACCACAGTGATCAACATGCAACCCCATCTTCTATTCATCGAAGTTGTGTGCTTTGAATCTTTCCACAAAAAACAATCAACAAAAACACATTGAGCACTTATGAATTCTCACATGGCTCGAAAACCACATAGTAGTACACCTCAAACATTAAAGTGTTGAAATTGAAAACTCTACATTGAAGTGCCATACAAAGTGTAATATGTAATTTGAGGTCACCAAACGTACCACTCCTCATAGTATTCATTTAAAAACCCACAAATCCTTCTTCTCATGATATTGAACCTTCTCAAGTTGTGTTGCCTCATCTTATGAACCCTTCTTCACTACAAAAGCTTTAAAATAATTCCAATTCCCAATCAAAATATCACATAAGAATTTGGTGCATTAGATTCACTTGGTGTGCCTTTGAATGTTTCAACTATTGGAAACCCGTCCTCTATTTGTAGTTCCATGATGCCAAGTTTGCACAAAGAATTTGATGAATGTTATCCACCCTAAGTGTAGCCCATTCAAACCTTGGCTTAGTTGGAAATCACTCTAATCTTGAACCGTGGCTATAAGATGTAAGTGTGAATCCATATAATGTGGAAACCCTAACCATTCTAGGCTTGTGTAAAATTTTCCTTTTTAGTATCATGTCATAGTTCAAACTGCCAAGCAAGATTAAATAGTGTTATGGCTTTATCCCATGTTTATCCAAGTGAAAAACCACGTTCTCTTAATCCTCTACTTCCACTCTTACCCTATTGAAAATGGAGCTATGATGCTTGCAAAAAACATGCAACTAATGTCTACCAAATTCCCTCACTCTTAAATGAAAATTTTGGAATATGAAGAAGAGAATGTCCAATCATATAAGCACACCATGTTGCTACAATATATGCCAACTCTGTTGTTGAGCTAATGGATGTGGCAATGTCTTCAACAATATAACGTGGTGCAATAAGTGGAGAAGGTGATGAGAGAACATATGACTATATGAAAATTTGAGTAGAAATTTATCATTAAAAATAACAGCCTCTTTAATTGCTTAAAATGTGGCTAGATCCTCTTTCTCATCCCATGCACTCCCTTTAGCTATAAAGCTTGCTCAAAATTGTAAAAGAGACTCCATAATTTATACACATGTCTATCAAAAAGAATTGTTACTGCAACCTCAAATGAAATTCCACATTTCCCCAACTGATCCAAATGAAGAAAATAGGGTACTTGTAGCACCAACCATGTCATGATTATTTTATGCATTTTTTGAATGTTCATGAAATGGGAAAGACTTACTAATCTTGACAGCATCATCCATTTCTACACTCAGTGATATTTCTACTCTTCTACCAAATCAAGCCATGATCTTAAAAACTTATTTATGTTCTTCTCTTGTTGATACCAATGCCAATATATATTACAAGGAGAAGCCGGTTGAAATTTCATGTTTAACCTTGCTGTAGTTTCTTACAAAAGAAAAATATGTTTTATTTCTACCTTTTGGATTGAGTGCAATCAAGGCTGACCATACTTGTGGTAAATCAAAGGAGTGTCACCCTATGTCTCTACACTTCACATATAGCCTAAGTCAAATCAACTTGTTGGTATAAATGTTGGTTATCGCAATCCTCTAACAAACATGAAACAACACCCATATTCCTAGGGATTATACATGAAAGGATGCAATTTTGCAAACTTTCAATTGTAATAGAAGCTCCATCTAATTTTGTGATGCATGCCAGGTCCCCTTGTGGGCCCAATGATTTTTTTTCGTTTTGAATTTTTTTTTACCTTGAATTGATCTAAGGCTGCCTATGAATTCATTTGGCATGAAAAATTTAAAATGGGTTTCATTAAAATTTTCTTTCTAGCATATTTGCATGGTGATCAAAACTAGCCTAGTAGCTTCTAGAATCGCCCTAAAACTAGTCAAATAACCTCCTGGAGCCATGAAAATACACAAGCATGCAAATATTTGACCCAAGAACTTAGTGCAACAAACAACTGGGTAGAATTCATAATGAGGTGCAAGATATTAAATTCCAAATTGGCTTACTAAAACATTTCTGCAACTATATTTGTCAAAAACCAATTAGGGCTCACCAAGTCACCAGCTTGAAAAATTATCAACTCAACTTTTGTGAGGCTACCACTAGAAACATTAAATAATTTAGGTCGATTGAGTATGTGTGATAGAGGGATTTCATTCAAACCACATTCATCACAAGATATTAATGGTCAAACTTGACCTCCTTGAAACATTCTAGAAATGCATATGTAAAAACAATGTAAATTGCATTTTCTTTTGACTTGGTAAAAATGTCAAACTTGATCCTAAGACTCTAGAACCAAACTAGGGAGCATATGAATATGAGGGGAATGCAGAGCACAAATCCATTTTCCATGGCGATCATCTAGCTGTGAAATATCAATTGGTCAAGGAGGCCACTTCGCAGTCTTGGGAGTTTGCAAACAACAAAATGTCCTAGAACCCTCCAACTTTGCATTCCAAAACTTTGTCAAAACTCATCATAGGAAGTTGAAATATAACATACATGTTCACATATGAGAAATAAGTATGGTCTTCAAGGGATTTGGCATGAAAGTCAATTGGCTCTGATTTATGACCCTTGAAAGTAGGTCACTAGGGAAGATTTTTAAGGTGCATTTCTAAGTCTGCAAATCAACTTTTTCATCATGGGAACTTCAAATTTGCAAAATTTTAAGGTTCCATCAAATCACATGGATCAAGAAAATATCAAGGAATCACAATCATGCAAACAAACACATTTTACAACAATTTTAAAAAGTTGCTTCAAAGTTTGTTTGGAGTTGTCATTACCTTTTTTTGAAGGAAAATAGGAGAATATTTCTTTCGAATATTCCCTATGCAAGTGTATGAGAGGTAAATTAGCAATTTAGTTAATTAAAACTAAATTTGAATGTGCAAGATGAGGGATACGAGGATATTAATTAATTTTTTGATTTATTTAATGAAAAGGAGATGCAAATATGATATTTAATTAAATAGTTTAGGTTATTCAATTAAATAAGAGGACTTAGGGTTAAAATTAAATAATTTGCATTATTTAATTAATCAGATGAAATGTCGCTATGAGAGGGGGTGAATTAACCCAACTAGTTCAATTAGATTAATAGGTGAAAATGAGGCGTTTAATTAAATAAGTAGACTTATTTAATTAAACAAGTGAAAAGAGGATTGGTTTAAGGATGAAATGATGTTAGTTAGCCAATGTGATCCATCGAGACGTTTTTAGGTGTCTACATTTTGCACCTCTTTGAGGCAATGTACTCATTGCATTGGTTCAAAGACTAATGCTGATTTCAATGCTGATTTTGTTGTTGATGATGATGCAGAAATAGATATCAATGATCTATTTGATATGTTGATAGCCAAGCTAAAGTTGATTGATTTGATTGATTGATTGATAACATTGTTGAGGATTCACAAAAATGCAAGGATAGTGTTGTCAAGATATGAACAACAAAAGGATTAATAGGGAAAGATATATCCCAATGATGAATGATTTTCTAAATTGATCCAGATTTGCTAGCGAGGCTAGGAGAAAAATTTAGGTATGTGTAGGATCATGATGGGACAAAAAGTGACGATATGATGGGTATGTGTAGGGTATGTGGCTAACGATTTTTTTTTGCCCAAAACTTATTAAATGAAAAGGGTTTTTAAAGGAGATTCTCAACTTTCCACCAATATAAATAATTCTTTACTTTGAATTTAATAAATAATTATTATTCATTTTCTACTTGAATTACGACTAAAGTCTTGATTGATAGGTTGATTGAAAAAAATCTATAGCTTTCAAACGATATCCCTTTTTTTCAATCTAAAACATGCGTAACATTCTATGCTTCGCATACTATAGGATTAAAAAAAAAAAATGAATTTAATGAAGTTTTGACCAAGTTAAGGTGGTTAGACATACAATTTTTTTATATGTTTTAAAAGTTGTAATAAAAAATTCATAATTAATTATTTACTTGGAAAAAAATTACAAAAAATATGCATCACATCTGGACATGAGTCCTCTACTTATATCTAAAATATTATAAAAAATATTATCATTTTATTGTGGTTAGGGTGATGATAGACACCTACTTCTTATTTTTCCCTAAATTTAAGTACTACTACATTGAAATTTCAAATTTTCACCAAATAGATTTAAAAAAAAAACCTAGTAGTTTAGAAACTAAATTCAATTTTCTATAGATTCTATTCTTACATATTTTTGAAATAATATAGATAACTTATTCAAATATTTATGTCAAGTTGCGTAACTCTGTTTTTTTTGAATTTTTCACCACTTAAGGGCCTATTTTTTCCATAATGATCCTGCACATACCCATTTGGTAGATGATTTGATATCAATATAATCAAAATATGGTTCATTTCCACCTTGAGAGATCAATTGGAGAATAAAATGTTCAGATCAAGCTCACGATAGGTGAAAATTAGACTTATTCTTGAGATGCTTGAGATTTCAGGTTGCTTTTGAATAAAAGATTTGCAACTTTTTAGATTGTTGGGCTCAAGATTATATAGATGCCCCATTGTGCCCCAATGGAAGAGAGATTACTATTGTGATAGCTTAGATATTGATGTAGAAAATTTTCATGATGTATAGACAATCATCAGCTATGGGTAGCCTCATGTATATTTTGATGTAGATCACATAGATTTGATGCTTGGATAGAATTGTTAGTAAAGATAGAAGAATAAGAAGAATAAGATGAATGGATTGACCATTGATTTTGAGATTGATTCAAAAATTCCAACAAGTCCATGATGCACCAATACTTTATTAGATGATGATGATGATGATGATAATGATTTGCTCATATCTTGGGATTGGGATTTTTTGTCATTCCTTATTTTTGATATAACACATAAACATGATGCATAAATGTATTGATAACCATGATGGAATTGTATCTAGTGTAATGGACTTTGAATCTCTAAATAGATAGGATAGTTATTGTTCACACCTTAAAATATAGAAACCTCATTGGAATGTAGTTTAGAAGCTTAGAATATATTGGACCAAAGCATACACAATCGTCAACAATCTACTCCAAACAACTTCCCTACACACAACTAAGCAAGTATGCACCAAGATTATTTTACAAGAATACCTACAACCACAAAAAATTAAAGATAATGATTGATCCCTAATTCCTTTATCTCTAAATAATTTTGATAGACAACATCGAGAGGTCCTTGGAATGTGCCATTAAGATAAATCAGAAGAAAATATCAAAGAAAAACAGTCAGTGTTATCTATATCTCATTCCTAGTTTAATTTAGCTAAGGTTATTTTTTATACTAATGTGCATTTCAGGAAGGATACATCCTAGGACATGTTGATCAAATGGTTTGATTTAGGATGATGATGCTATGATGAGCCGCTGATACAAACTTCACTGACACATTTACCTATGATCTAGACTTTAGATTTTGACACTTAGGTTCTCACTTTACAACTTGCAACACTTTTTTTCTACTTGTTTTACTAAAGGTTGAAGATGACAATTGATTTATTATGGATGAAGGTTTATTTCAGGTGAAAGTGAGATGGGATGGATGGGTTTTTGGATTTTTTGGAATATTTCAATGTTTTTGGTATTTTTGAAAATGTTTTGAGGCTATTTTTTTTGGTCTTTTTGAAAGTTTGTGGATGTTTTGTTTTTCAGTTATTTGAGGTTGTTTAGGGTTTTCTCCAAGATATTTGATGTGTTTAAGAGTTTTTGAGAGTTTCTAATGGTTTTGGATTTTCAAATTTCCAATGTTTAGGGATTTTTTATAGTTGAATATTTTTGTGTTTTTCTAAGTTATTTGAATGTTTTGGGGATCTTTTTAGTTATTTGGATGTTTTGGGATTTTACGAGCTATCTAGATGTTTAGGGATTTTCTAAGTTTTGACCAAGAACCTAACCTAAAGACCTATTCTAGGGGCCTTAGGGGTTGATCAAAGATAAGCCTTGGCTACGTTATACACGTAGAGGCCACACAATTCGACTGACTCAACTTATTGACAATGAGAGATGAAAAGTTGAGAGATGCCAATTTATTATGATGGAATCCTAAAAGATTGACCTAGGGTGTCTTGGGGGCACATCAATGATGCACTTGCCTACATTCAAGCTTAGAGATGATGTAGTTCGATAAGGGTACTACTTTTTGGATTTTCAATGTTTGACCTTTTTAGGGATTTTGATGTGTTTTGGATTTTTCGCACGATTTTGATGGGTGTATGGCTATGGTGATTTCAGTGATATGTTTTGGGATTTTGCTAAAAACCATGCTATGGTTTATTGATTTGATTGATGAATTGATGATGATAAAATTTTTGAGGATACACAACAATGCAAGGATAGTGTTAAGAAACATGAGGATCAAGAAGGATATCCTAAGATGATGATGGATTGATTGGATAAGATTGATCAAGATTTTGAAACTTAGTTTGGAACAAAGTTTGTTGGAATGAGTTGACATGATGTTAAAGTGCAAGGTAGATTCAACTGATATGGATTCTTTGGATTGATGTTTGATAAAAGATAAAGCTTGATAAGGAACATATTCTTATCAAAATGTGCCATGGGCTAGTGATGTGGATCTTTGATGGGATTTTATGAATGTTTTTGGATATTTTGATGAAATTTTGAGGAAAACGATACCTAGATCATGATGTCAATGTAACATTGTGAAATAAAAGAAATGGATCAAGAGTTATTTGAAAACAAGAGTGCAATAACCTACCCCCTAGTGTCTAGCAATTATTAATAATGCAATGGATAACCAAGATAGGTAATGTATATGTGAAAATTTTGATAAAGTTTTATTATGCTAGATATTTGATATAGGACTTCATGAGATAAAATGGTAAAGAGCCTATCAAAAATTTTCCATGAGTAGAGTTGAGGTATATGTCGAATCTTTTTCAAGATCAAGATAAAGTGGAATATCTAGATAAATCTGGATTGGATGGATAGAGGGAACATTGGATTTATTGTGACAAGGATGGGATGCTTCTATCTAAGGGGTAAGTGCACCAAGATGGTTCCCAAAAAGGGGGCTTAAGTGGCCACTTTTTTTTCTAAAATCAGGAAATGCTGACCTTGGACGTGAAATTGAGGATAGTTACACTCAAAATTTTGAGATGGAACAAAAACAAGGATTGAAGTGCTCCAAGTCTACTTTCTAAACTACTAATTTATTTTGAAAATGGTTGAGATTAAGGGTTCAAAAGAGGGATGTACAGAAATTGGTGTTGTTTAAAAAACATAACATAGCAACTCTTGTATGACCTGAGCACGGTGAACTTTTTTGTAGTATTTTTAAAATCACTATGGTCAAAAGTTAGCTAATAGCATCTAGTTGGTGCACAATTTTTCTGATAATTTTTAATGAATATTTGATTTTTTACAAATTTTCTAAGTGGGCACTTCCTGAAAAGCAAAATTTTGGCCGTGCTCCCCCTACAAATTTTTGAAAATAATTGATTTTTTTTTTTTTTTTAAATTGTAGAATGGAGTCTAGTTTCTAAAAATGTAATTTATTTGAAATTTTGATGAACGTTAATTTATAACAAAAAAAACACTAAACACTGCTTTTTGGCAAAAAATAGACATACAAACAAAAGAAATTATGGATGAAAGGCTTAACATTGTCGAAAAGTGAAAAAAATTACATCGTTGGATAGCTAAGAGAGAACCTAACATTACCCATGTTTTTGATTTTGTCAATATTGAACTAGATGCAATCTTGATGGTGAGCACGAACTCAATATGTGAAAAATTGTAGAATTTGCAAAAACACATCTCTGGCCTTGTTGGGAATGCCCTCCAAGCCTTTGGGTTGGTATTCCAAGGCAAATAATTTCACTTTTTTCTTTTTTTTAATGCGAAATAATGCGTGCATGTTATAACACGCTCACGTTATAACGCGAGTGCATTTTTTAAAAAAAATTCATAAGTGGTCAAAAATTGGTACCCAACTTCATGCACCTGCCCTGAGAAGGATCATATAGATGCTCAATTCTACTCATGACACATGTTTTCCAGGTTTTCAACATAGTACTTGCCCAAAGCACCACTGTAGTGGTTTTCACTGGAGGATGATTTTTATTTTTACTATTTTCTTGATTTTTTTAAAAAAATTGTTTTTTAAAGTTTTACCCTCATGTTGAACCACCTGGTGGAACTGATGTAGAGGCTACTGTTATAACCTACTAGCAATATCCTGCTTGAAAAAGCTACTTTTCTAAGATACAAGCGGGTATGTGCAGGATCATCATAGGAAAAATAGGCCCTTAAGTGGCAAAAAAATTAGAAAAATCAAAGTTAGGCAACTTGAAGTAAAAATTTGAATAAGTTATCTATATTATATCAAAAATATGTAAGAATAGAATTTGTAGCAAATTGAATGTAGTTTCTAAACTACTAGGTTTGTTTTAAAAAAAAAAAAATCTATTTGGTGAAAATTTGAAATTTCAATGTAGTAGTACTTAAATTTCAGGGAAAAAATAAGGTGGTGTCTATCTGACCACCCTAACCACAATAAAATGATAATATTTTTATAATATTTTAGATATAAGTAGAGGACTCATGTACCAATGTGATGCATTTTTTGTAATTTTTTTCCAAGTAAATAATTAATTATGAATTTTTTATTACAACTTTTAAAAAATATAAAAAACTCGTATGTCTGACCACCTTAACTTGGTCAAAACTTCATGAAATTCAAATTTTCTTTTTTAATCCTATAGTATGTGAAGCATAGAATGTGACGCATGTTTTGGATTATAAAAATGTGATACCGTTTGAAAGCTATAGATGTTTTTCAATCAGTCTATCAATCAGGACTTTAGTCATAATCTAGATAGAAAATGAATAATAATAACTTATTAAATTCAAAGTAAAGCATAATTTATATTGGTGGAAAGCTGAGAATCTCCTTTAAAAACCCTTTTCATTTCATCAATTTTGGGTTAAAAAAATTCATCAGCCACATACCCATCATATTGCCACTTTTTCGCCCATCATGATCCTGCACATACCCGAGCACTTAAATGCAACCTTGAAGAACTCTGATCGGCCTTGTGGATACTGAAATTAACCTTGTCTATGTACACACATCATGATAGAGTTCCTTCAAAATCATTATGGTGAAGAGTAGCTACCAACACATGGTTAATGCAAGAATTGTATATCATGAATGGCGTGTATGGTGACATGTATGAAGAAATATGAGATGGATTGGTTGATGGTTTGGAACCTTTGAGTCTCCAAACTTGGGAAGATGAACAATGATTGGTGGGAATGGAGGTTTCTCATGGAATTAGGACCAACCACTGGATATACTTTGTTCCTTGCTTGAGAAGCTTGATTTTGTATTTGAGGACTCTTTTGATGGATACATTTCCCTTTTTGATTCTTCCCCATAGTTTCTTTGACTAATGGAGTTTTTCAGGGATTATTTTCTTTATTTTTATTTTGTATCCATTTGTGACATGTCCTTTTTGCTTTACTGCTTCATTTTCTTTGATGATTTTTTCCTTTCTTTGATAGAAATTCTTCTTTTTATGTTGGTACCAATTTGTATATGAGATGATGGGTGAATTATAACTCAATATATGGCTAGTCGTAGTGTTGGTAATATTTTCATCATAAGGATTCTTCGTGCCCCATATGTTGATATTTTCTATAGACATGATTTCCGCTTGTGTTGTCAACATATTATCAATACCTAATCCTTTTCCCTAATAATATATCCTCTGATCCATAGCCACTGAATATGACTTGTCATGAACATGTGATATTGTTACGGGTTCTTGCTATTTAGGAATATGAACTATTTTCTTTGGTTCTATGACATCGTTATCTATTGATACTGCTTCAAAGGATGTTGATGTTGACTCAAAATATGTCAATAATGCATAGTCACTATAAGAATCAAGAATCTCGATCATTGCTTTCTCTTGTGTAGGAATACCAAGAGTGGGAGACTCTTGTTTTGGATGAAGAATGTTTATATGCCCGTCTGAAAGAAACATCTCAGGAGTGATATCGAGGACATCTCTAGAGTTTAAAATGGTTTTGGAATATGTCCCTTAGTTCTTGGTGAAACTATAGGGATAGGGACTCTTGATCTTGACTTGATTTAGATTTTCTTTCATTATCCTCAAGAGCCTCCTCTTGACATGATCCTTGGGTGGATGATATATCATCGATAAAATACTCTTCACAATAGTTTGTGGGTATGGGTGCAACAAGGGATATTTTTGTCTCGTTTGGAACTTCTCCAACATTCCAAATCATTGAGTCATATGTGGGAGAGATATCACAATTTTATATCCACTTTATGTCATTATGGCATAAAATAGAGTTGAACACTATTAATGGTTTTGGAATTTTTTTTAAAATAGTATCTTGATGTGTTTCTAATTCCTCATGTTGTGATAAATAAATATGTCCCACCATGGTATCACATGTATTGTTTACATTTTTTGAGGTTGATGCCTTTCCTAAATCTTTTTCTTTTGTATGATTAGGCATAGGGTTTGTGTAAATTTTTAGATTTTCATTTCCTGATTTTTGATCAACACGAATGCCTCCTTGTTCAATAAGATCTTCTATTAGATGTTTGAGTCTAAAAATATTTTGTGTTATGACCTTTGTATCGGTGAAATTCAAAAAAATGATATTCTCTATAGCTGCAGGGTTTGACTTGTGGCTCTTGATAGTTTTAGAAATCTAGGAGTGTGATAAGGTTAGATGGTATCAGCTACTTTAGCACATACTCCATAGGTTCCCCTAAGGGAGTGAATTGTTGTTTAGGAGCATTGTTTATTCTTTGTTGTCCAACTTGAGTGTTTGTAGCAGTGATCATTGGTTGATTGTTTTGTGGTGGCATGTATTGTTGGTGTGTATTCATGGTTTGGGTGTATTCTTGTCTAGGAGTAGTTAAGACTGTAAGGAAAGCTAGATGTGGAAAACAAATCTCCTAGCCTCCAAACCTCAGAGAAGAATGCAAATATAATTTTAATTTTTTAATTATAGTTCAATTAAGATGCACTATGAAGTAAATATCAGAAATAAAGTATTTGACAATCACACATGAACACCAGATATATGTGGGAAAACCCTTACGGGAGAAAAACCCACCACACCAAGAGAAGTCACTTTGTATTATAGTAATAAAGATTGCATACAAGTTTCAGACTTATCTTTTTTATGTCTGTTTACAACAGCATTCACCATGAACAATCTTGTATAGGAACCTTCAAGTTACAGTCTACACATAATAGAATTCATTTACTAATACAATCACTCAACAATCCGTCATGCAACCAACCGAACACAATCTGCAATCACAGAGTATAACCATGTCGTTCCATGTCTGTCAAGCTTCCAAATATTCAGATTTGGCTTCACCTATTGATCCACAAGACTCCACATAGGACGGTCAAATGGTCAACAGAGCCCACATTGTATCGGCATGTTGATGAGACATAAGGAGTGTCTCCTCGATGCCCTAAAAGCTTCATATCAATGTCACCAAGAGTTATCATTATCGCCAAGATGTTCTATTGAGCTTTCATGTGTTACACCAAAGCACCAAACAGTCAGTGAGACCTATCACTTTCACCAGGAGATCATAGCGAGGTCCAAAAGTCTCATAGATGTGAGTTTACCATTCGGCAAGAGTATCATTCTTTCCAGGACCTCATGTCGAGTCATTAAGGGTTATACCGAAGTGTTCACAAGTCATACCGAGCTTCAATCACCAGTCGGCAAGACTTATCAATATCTCTAAGAGGTTTCTCCGAGATCTCTTTTTTCACCCCGAAGCCATCAACAGTTGCCAAGACATATCACCTTCGCCGAGAGTTCTTATTGAACACATATATGTTACACCAATGACCACCGTTCGCCAAGAGCTATACCGAAGACTTCTCATCATTGGCAAGACATTCCATTCTCACTAACTTCTCCCCAAAGCCCTTTGAGTTATCCTGAATGAATACAGTCAGTGTGACTTTCTCATATCGATAAGACTTCTTACTGATAGTATTCCTTCTGGCGAGGGTTTCCCCAATGGCTTTAAACCAGACGCTATCGGTGAGACTTTGACAATTTGCTAGGAAATCATAGCAAGAACCCTTTAGTTATCCCAAAGACTTCAATACATAACATACTGTCAACGAGACTTTAACACATCACCCAGACTTCTTCTTGAACTAAGCCTTTTAGCCAAGGGTCTCAACGATAAGCGATAGAATGGCCTATCAGCCAAAGATCTCCCCAAGCAGTAAGAGGTCACATCGAAAGCTTCTTGTCATAGCGATATGATCTTTCGGTGAGACAAAAGCTAGGTCGCACCTGTACAAAACATGATGTTCCAAACTACTAGTCGGCTAGACATAGAAGATGTCACACTGACTTGTCCCTTTCAGAGGTTTCAGCCTATGATGATTGAGACATATATCTCCAACAAAGACCACCTTTGCATCAACAACACCATAACTAGTAACATTTTTTCTCTTGGCTCAATAGTGAGGCTTTTCATTAAAACTAGCGGATGGGCAATTGTCTATATATAGTTGTGTTTTTCCCTATGAGATTAGGGCTCTCTTGATGTTCATGGCTCTAGGGAAAAGCTCATCATAAGATGTGATGAATTGCATCTTCAAGTGTAAAGACAAGTTAGGGTCTACATTTTCTATGATAATGCCCACTTGTTGTTCATCGAGAATTGGCCACTTGCTCTTACTAGCTCTTTGTCTCCACCATTACAAGAAATTGGAAAAATATTCTCCCTTGTTCTGTCTAAGAGTGTACAACTCTTCTAGGCTTGTGTCCATGTCAAGATTAAAGGAGAAGTGATCAATGAATTTATCAATGATTTCTTGGAAAATTTTAATACTTGGAGACAATTGAGAAAACTAGTCCATGGATGGGACTGTCAAACTTCATGGAAAGAGGTGCATTAAGTAAGAATCATTGTAGGTAACTCCATACACATGAAATTGAATTCTTTGATGTGGTCTATAGGATTTCCCCTCCCTTTGTATTTATCGAATTTGGGGATTTCAAAGCTGGGAAAGAATGATACCATTGTGATGTTTCGATCAAAGGGATATGGCCATAGGTTCTATGTATGGGCCTTCTTTGTCTTGACCATCTGGAGATCCTGCATTTCTTGTGATAAAGCCTTAAGTTGTGATGCTATATCAAATTACAGGTTTGGTGGAGGAACATACGTTGTGTATTGTGGGATGGCGAATGGGTTGTATGTGGGATTTTGATATGATGAGGTGTTATATGGTGTGTATGATGTTGTGGGATTTTGTAAAGGTGATTATGGTGTTGATGTATATGTTCTTAATGTATTGATATTGGTGATTTTTGGTTGAAGGTTATAGTACAAACCTTACTATTGTTGTTTTTGTAAGAGAATTTTTTTTTTTGGGCATACTATTGAGCTTGCAATGCTTATTGTCGAGCTTGTTGTTGTTGAGCTTGTTGTTGCACGACTAAGGTAGCTTGTTGGGATTGTTGTTGGGCCTAATATTGTTGTTGTGCTACTAAGGATTCTTGATGAGCTTGATGTTGTTGTTATGCTAAGGCTACTTGTTGTGGTTGCTACTATTGTTGTGTTGCGAGGATTGCTTGTTGTTATTGTTGTTGTTATTGTGTTGCTAGAGCTACTTGTTGTTGTTGTTGTTGTTGTTTGATAGCTTGCTGATGTTTTTGTTGTTGGATGGCTTCTTCTTGTTGTTGTTGTTGTTTTTCTACTAAGGTTGCTTGTTGGTTTTGTTGTTGTTATTGTATGGCTTGTTGATAAACCTATTGTGCTTGTTGTAAAGCTAAGGCATGTGCTTGCAATGTAGGATTGATTGATTGTTGATACATTTGCAATGGGTTTTGGGTGTTTATGTTTTGAGTGTGTAGTGGATTGTTGATGAGAGGTTGAGCATTCCCTTGGTTTAGCATTCCTTGCAAGATAGTGGATTGAGGTAGAGGAATGTAAGTTTGAGTTCTCAATTAATTTTGCATGGTAGTAAGAACTATGGGGAAAAATGATGATCCCATTAGATATTGCGATGGTAATGGCACATTCAAACCTTGTAACTGATTGAAAGGGTTCCCTTGACCAATGGGTAGGGGGTTCCCTTGTTGTATTTGAGGTGTGATCAAGGTATTACCTTGGTTGATGGGGTTTTTAACCAAGGTGTTTTCATTTGGATCAATGATAGATGGGTTTGATGTGGATGATGGATTAACTTGAGTAGCTTGGGTAACTACTTGTTTCAATGTGTGAATGGGGTTGTTGGAACCAGTTGTCAAGGGTTGAATTTGCATGAGAGCTAAATTTCCCTTGTTTTCCTACTTGAGGTACTTGTTTCACATTACTTTTCATAACGTTAGGCACACTTGGGGTATTTGTGATGATGGATGAAGATGGTTGTGCTCAAACTATTGAGGTTGTTGCGGCATCATGGAATATAAGTGGTTTCCAAATGGTGGTGTCCAGCTTGTCTTTTGGGGAAGGTTGGTGGTTAATGGAATGGTCATTTTTTGAATACCCAAAAATTTTTTGTTCCTAGACATGAAGTGAGACCAAGGTTGGTTCCTAGCCTAGTTGCAAGATGAGATACATTACTTGGGTTGACTTGGCACAAGGGATGGAGTTGGTTGAATTGTAGATGAAGTCAAGCCTTGTGTCAATGATTGTGCAACAAAAGATGGTGAAATTGGAGCCAAATTTTCTAAGGCTTGATGTTCCATGATTTCTTCCCTAGTAAGTCCAAATGGATTGTTCGTGACATCATCTATCTCATGCAGCCTTGATGGAGACAAGGCTTGTTGTGATTGGGTAACTTGACTTCTTGGATCAAATTCTTGAGGATTAGGATCACTGATGGTAGATAAGACTTTGGTTTTCTCCATTATTCTCTTGTGTTGTGATATTGTGGTTACCATATATCACGTCTTGAACTCTAATGCTGCTTGCTTTTGGATTTGTGTGGATTTGATATATGACTAAATGTGTGTGGTAGAGTAAATAATAAATAATATGGTACTTTTGATGTGATGAAATATGAAAATGTTTGCTTAAATTATGAAAGAGTTGAAAGTATTGAATATGGTTTACTTAAAAATTGAAGCAAAATAGAATAGTAATATTTGAATTAATGTGTTTTATTGCTTTGCTTTGGATTTTATCTAGATACTAATCTATTAATGGGTGTCTGAGTGTACTTGAGCTGCAAGTTGTCGAAGACCAATGGTGTGATTAAGGAGAGGAGGTTAGGTTCTTGGCCCTGGGGTAAAGTGGGAATGGTCCTCTCGATCATACACAAGCACCTAGAATCATGTAGATGCATTTATAATTAAATTAGCTTGATTGTTTTATTGTTTACAAATCTTATAATGTTTAGTCAAATTAAATAAATAATGAAATAAAAGCATAATAAAAAAAGAATTTATTTTCATTATAATTCAATTATAGATTTTTTAATAAGTAAATGATTTTGCATGGTTAATTTAAATAATTATTTTATTTTTAATCAAATGTTATTTTTGGAATAAATATTTATCTTGCAATTAAATGATATTTATTTATTGTTCATTAAGGGTAAATATTTTCCTTTGTAATTTAGAAATAGTATTTTCTAATTGTTTATGGAAGATAAGTATTTAGTTGCAACTAAAATATAAATTCTTTTTATTATTTATTAAGAAAATAACATGCATAGAAATAAATTTATTTTTATTTTTATTCTTTTCAAGATTAGGTCTTAGGAATGGAAGTAAAATATTTAAAAAGAGGAAATTAATAACGAGAAAACACAACTGCTTAATATTCTTCTTGAATTGTTCTACAATTATAACTAAAAATGGTTGCCAATAGATGTTTTATATTTCAATAGAATAGAAATAGTGGAAATAAGAAGAAGAATACAGGAGAAAAGAAAAGAAAATAAGAGGAAGATTCTGTAGAAATCAAATTCAAAGGGAGAAAGGGACAGGAGAAGAAGAGGAAGAAAGGAGTCTCAACTGGAGGCAATTTTTCCATGTTTTTAAATCTCTTGCAATGCATTTAATTTTCAAAGTGTGAAAGATGGTTGTATTGTGAAAAGATTGAAATCATTTTTTTGAAAAATACTGTATAAAATATTTGTATTTGAAGTGCTTGTGCAAAATTTACTAGAATGGCTATGAAATTTGTACGAGCTTCCCAATCTTATATATATATATATACATATAATTTTTTTCAAACCTCCTTGTATTAAATATTTTAATCCTAGATTGAGGTTTTTCTATGTGATTCTTTGAGTAAAATCTTGATTCAGATTGTATAGATATAATGCATATCTATCTATATCTATCTATACATACACTAAACTGTATATGTATATAAATATACATACATATATTTAAATAAATACAAAATAGATATATTGGAAATCATACATATGATAGAATTGATATCAATTTTTGTACGTTTATAATAGCCAATTGGTTTAAGTTCAAAGACCACAAAATTTGGGAATATGCCATGTCCTTCCCCATTGGGGAAAGGCTGCTCTGTGGAGGGTAGCTCCCTCCATAGGTCACAGACTTATATGGCCACATAGCTGGAATGCCAACAATGAGTTTCTAAAGACTTTTAATAAGGAATTAAACGAAATCAGAATTTTAAAAAGGGGAAAGCAAGGGTTACAAGGGCCAACGTCCCCCATTGAGATGTGTTTCTTATGGTGGGTAGTGCCCTCCACAAGTAACGACCTATGGAGGGGGTGCTTCCCACCACAAGAAACACCTCCCCAATTGGGGACATTGGCCCTTGTAACCCTTTCTTTCCCTTTTTTAAAATTATTATTTTGTTTAATTCCTCACTGAAAGTCTTTAGAAACTCGTTGTTGGCATTCTAGCTATGTGGCCATATAAATTCTGATAAACACATATAAGTAAATACACACACACACACACACACACATATATATATATGAATATATATGTATTATATATGTTTATATTAATATGTACAGTATGAAATATATAAATATAAGAGTCAATATTTATGCTTGTGTGTGTCTAGTAATTTTTTGATGTAAAATGAATAACCAGTTGAAACCTCTTTTTATTCTGGTAATGATAATTTCTGAGTTTGTATATATGTATATATATATATATGTTCTTATTTGAGATTAAACAAGTTTTGAATTTAGGAGTGGATAGATTTGAATTTGGTTGGGAGTAACCAAGATTTCTATTCTAGCTGGTAAAATATTGTGTTAGAATTTATTTATTTATGAATTTTGGTATAATAAATCCATATATATATAGATACATGTGTGTACACTACAATAAAAATAAGGGAAAACTATAATTCTCTAAAGTGTTTACAATGTTGATTAGAGTGTTTTTTTATTACAAATTTACACCAATATGTTTAAATCTTTCAAATGGAGACAAAATGTGGAATATCTTGCATGTATGTGGAAATAAGCACATTGCATAAACTTCATTTTATTCATTGAAGTAAAGTAGACTAAAAGAATGAAAAGCATAGTGAATTGTAAAATCAGTTGGGAGTTGTATATTATAAATTCTTTTACTTATACAAATTGATTTAAGAATTTGGCAATGAAATATGTTTCATGATAGAATTCTTGTATGTGTAAATGCATTTAAATTGAAAGTAATTTTATGTGGAAAATGGATTATTTATTTTCTTTATGAGAAACTTCCAGGATAGGATGCTGAATGTGGACACACATAGATAGTAGTTTATCCTTTTCATAAACTACCATTTTATGTTTTAATGCTTGGCCAAGAAAATGTACCATTGAAATAGATGGATTCATTAAAAAGCCTAGAATTTTTATGCCTTTGCCACATCCTGCATGCAAGAAATATGTTTTTCTAGTATAGGAATGCATATAGGCATCAAGCATGCATCAAGAGTTCCCTCCTACTTTATTGTTCCAAGTTGCTAGGCTCTTCGTGCAGGGCTGAGGTTTCTTCTAGTTAGGAAGAACCTAGGGTAGTCATGTACTTTGTGGTTGGGCAGAAAAGGTTCCCTAATCACACTCTTGGCCTTAGCTTGCAAGAAGACTAGTTGTGTCGAGGCGGTTGAGGATCAAAGAATCTTATATTCTATGGATGTACTCTTGTATTACTTTGTATGGCTTACATAGCCCATTTGAAAATATAACTTTACTTTGTAATGTATTGAAGTAACATTGAAATAGATGTATTGATGAAAGCTCATTGATGTAACATTGAAATAGATGTATTGATGTAAGATTATTGTTGTAACATTGAAATAGATGTGTTGTATTACATCCTGATACATGAAATGAAGTTCATTATTGTACTCTCCTTTTGAACTCTTATGAATATTTCATGTTATATGCATGATTTACTTTCACTTTACATGGAATGTGTAAAAGTTCTTGAAAACACTTATTAGCATGTGAGTATTCTTTTTCAAGTGTTACACCACAAATATTGGGTCACCAATGGCAGAGTTATGTTGAGATTTGTAATGTTTGAGCTCTTTAGTTGACTCAATCCTAGGTGAAAAGGATGCTCTAAGTCTTTTTGGAGAAATGATGACAATGAAAAATGAAAAGGTGAATGATGTGGGAAGTGATGTTTGCAAACATTTCGGGACAACACTTTTGACTTAAGTTTGATTTTTTGATGTTTGGATAAATGATTCTTATGATCTTTTGAATCTTTAGGGTAGACTCATGACCTTCAAGATAATTTATTCCAAAGATGATAACTAACTTAACCAAATGCATGGAAAATGATTCATTTCACATACAAAGTAGCTATGTTAGGGGTTGTTTCGATAAATTTCTAAGTCCAAAGTGTTGGTGTATTCAATTTTTTTTGCAAATTTTGGTGAAGTAAAGGATGAAATTTGATATTCAAGGGGTGGATGAAATGTTTCACCCAATTTTTACCTAGAATGAATTTTTGTTTTTCAAGAACAAGGTAGTGAGAAACATGCTATACCTCTAAAGTGATAATACTCCAAGAACTCAATGTTTTTTGTAAAATAGGACTCAAATGGTTTTGGAAATAGGACCCAATGATTTTGGATAAAGTAAAACTCAATGGTTTTGGACTCAATGTTTGCAATGTTTTCATTGCATGATAGCATGTGTAAGGTTTGGTTGTTGAACAAGACCGATCAGTCTCCAAATGGTCATGTGGGGTTCAATTTTTTCAATCTATCTTGCTTAACTGAATTTATTTTACCACAACACTTGTCTTGATTATGTTTCCAAACTAAATGTTTATGTCAAAAACATCATAACTTTCACAATGTCCATTTTTTGAGAATCATGAGGTTGAAGTCATAATTGCCTATGTTGTCTTAGGAGAATATGGATTGAGATATAAGTGAAGATATTTAGAAATATCTAAGGATATAAATCCTTAGGAAAAGTAGTAATATCAAGGATAATTCAAGAGCTACCAATATTTAAGCCAAAGTGTTTGAAATTTTGAGGAAGCTAGTGAATGTTTATTTTTGTAACATTTTGGAACCAAGCAATGTATTAAACTGACTCACAATCATTTATAATCCTAGGATGAAATGGCCATACTTGTTGAGTCCACAATTGAATTTCTCCAAACACTAAGACATTGCGAACAGTTAGAGATTTGGCAACACTAGCTCCCCTCCATGACACACACTTTTCAGGACCACCAAATCTCAAAATCCTGAAGATCCTAAGATCCTAAGGATTTTTCTATTTCAACAATGAATAGTACAAAGTGGGGTAGCTTCAGAATGACCGTTCTTGCAGCAACAATTATTAAGAATTTTTTATTCTAAACAATGGTTTGTAATAAGGGCTTCTAGTTTGAGGAATACTATGATAAACTCCCTTGAGAGGTCTCCCAACCCTTAGGACAAGGGATTTTTGCATCATAAAGATACTAGGGGATAGCTATCACGTACCACTTCCTGTTGATCACAATTTTCATCACAACCATATATTTATATAGTGGTTTAGAAGAGCTTGGATTTAGCTTGTTGTTGCTTGGGTTGTTCCCTCCTTTCGAAGTGGGGAGGTAGGCCCTCTAAATATAAACAATAGAAAGGAAGTATGTTTGTAGTTTGATCATCCCAGTTTGCATGAAACAAGGAGATAACACAAACCACACCTTTTCCCTACACTAGAAATGGGTTCATTTTTAATCTAAATTGAAAGATGTAGGTGATTTTGCAAAGTGTTAAGGAATGTTTCTATTTCTCAAGATCGCTTAGTGGTGCAAGAGAATTGCATACACATTCAATAAAACATTTGTAAATCAAAACAAAACAAACACTCATAAATTTTAACCCCTAAAGCTAAGATGAATTCATTTTATGCACCAAACGAAATGTTAAGTTGTCTTGTTCAATTTTATATCCAAAATACAATGATGAAATGAGGGTCCAATTTTAGTCCTGTTTAAGTGTTCTTTTTAAGACCCAATTGAAAATCAGTGTGGTCTTAAAGTGTTAAATAAAAAATAATTACAAATGGGTTATAATTTCCACAAAAGTGTCAAAACACTTGTTACAATTATATCTCAAATGATAATAGTATGCTTTTTTTCTTCAAGTTGTATTGTCCAAACCTGCAAAACCCAAAAAACTAAAAGAAGTTAGAGACATGTTAGAAATCAAGTGAAATAAAAAATTTAAAGCACATTTCAAAATTTAAAGAAAATGTGAGGTTGTTTGGTTTGATTTTATTCAAATTTGAAAGCTAATTTATTTTATCCTTTCAAGTGTTTGAGAAACACTTTTAGAAAATATGATTATAACAACTTGAGATAATGACAACTTTCTCAAATCTTGATCAATTTTGAAATTATAAAATGTTTTTGAAAGCTAAACATGAGATCTTGAAAACCCAACAATGTTTCTACAAGATTAGTCATGTAGAATTCATTAAAAATTAAGGAAAATCATGCATTGAAGAGATTAAACCCAATTAAAAAACAAAGGAAAAATTAATCATGGACAACAACATGAGATAATGACAACTTTCTCAAATCTTGATCAATTTTGAAATCGTAATTTTTTTGGAAAGATAAACATGATATTTTCAAAATCCAACAACCTTTCTACAAGATTAGTTATGTATAATTCATTAAAAATTAAGGAAACTCGTGCATTTAAGAGATTAAACCAATTTTTTAAAAAAAAAAACAACATAATTAATCATGGACAACAACTTGAGATAATGACAACTTTCTCAAATCTTGATCAATTTTGAAACCGTAAAATGTTTTGGAAAGCTAAGCATGAGATCTTAAAAACCCAACAACCTTTATGCAAGATTTGTCATGTAGAATTCATTAAAAATTAAGGAAAATTATGCATTTAAGAGATTAAACCCAAAATTTCTCCAAAAAACACCCAAAACATTAAAGTTCCCCCTCCCTGTAGCGCCAAAATGTGACCAATGACATAGTGAAGGTTAACTACATCTGATCCATACAAATTCAAGGCATATTTAACCCACTAAGCATTAATCCCAATTAGATCATTCACTGTAAACAAAGAAAAATAAGCCATTAAAACTAGCATTGTAAATTATGAAAACTTAAAAAACCTCTAATCTAATACATTGAAAATTACCCTATTGGGGGGGAGGGTGTTATTGCATTGATGTGGAATGGTGACCCTTTCCTAATCCCTTGAATAATGAGCTTGTTACAATCAGTTTTATTGAAGAAAATTGATGAAACCATTGATAGATGTGTATGCAAGCATGATTTAAAGAGAAATGAATATGGTGCAACCTATTTTAACATGATTTATGCTAATATGATTGATATGGGTGTATGTAAATCTACTCTAAATGTATGCAAGCTTAAAAAGATTAAAATCCTAATTAACAAATAAGCTAAATATATGCATCTATGTTATCATGGAAGCCATTAATGGAAGCTTGAAGCTAATATGCAACTAAAAATGAACTAAAAAATGCTAAATGTGAGTAAGGTATGAGTTTGAGTGAGTAAATTCAACAGCATAAGTTTGCAATTGAAAGATGGATCCATTTGTCTCCAAATAGTACTCTATTTATAGGGAAGCAATTGAGAAATGAAGGGTTGAGACCAAAAAGATCAATCAATAGCCAAGGATGAAATGAAGAGGCATGAATCATGGATTCTTATCAATGGGTGAGAATGCAAGATGAGATTTAATCAAAGGTTCTCATTTGTTCTTGTAATGTCATAAAATTGCACCCCTTGCAATTTCACATTCATTCTTGCATTTTCTTTAGTGTCCACTCCCTTACCATCTTGTGTAGGCTCATTTTAGCCATTGCATCAACCTTTTTCCCTCTCAGGATGCTTGGAAAACAATTTTCAATATCTACCTTCACACGTCAGATTTACGTCAAACCTTGTGCTTTTTCCCTTCTCATCATTTTGTAGCATAATGTGTCTGGAAACTAGCACGTCGCACAGATGTTTGTGCACCGTGCTAGCATCCTGTGATGTTTCAATGTTGAAATGACCACCTCTAAGCATATTTTCCATTTGTCATCTAATTTTGTCAGTGGCAACAATTTGGGATGCCTTGGAATCACCCGGTAAGCTTCATTTTTCTTCTCTTCTCCCTTTAAAAGATCTTTTCAATTCACTTGTGATTCTAGCTTAATTCTAACTTCTAGCTTCTTTCTAGCCTTGGCTCTAGAATTTTCTCTCTTTTTATTTTTCTTGCATAGCTCAATATAGCTTGTTACAACAACTTCAAGTACTCTCAAGCTCTCTTATCTCTTGCATCTATCTTCCTTGCCTTATGCTTGTGAAAATCCTAGGATTCCACATTCCCTATCTATTGCATCATTACTTCATGATACAGGTTCTCCTCCTCGAGTGGGGATTTATTTTATCACCTACATTTTGTGATATGATTTCTCCTCCTTGAGCGGGATTTTCTTTTATCACTCATACTTGGTGGTGTGGGTTCTACTCTTGAAGCAGGTTTTTCTTTCACCACATGCTTTATCCATTTTGGTTCATTTCTCTCTATCTATCTAGCTATATGTGGAGGTGGGAACACCAAAACAGGGGTTTGACTAAGGAAAAACCCTATACAACCCCAACAATTTCTCCAGATATTATGCATGCAGGTATTGAAGACACTCATTTGTTGGAGGATCCATTACTTGGGTTTTTTGTGAGCTTCTTTCTCTTATTCTCTTAATTTATCATTTATACTTCACTTTATTTCAGTCTTGTTACATTCTCTGATTTTTTCACATTCTATAAGTTCTTAGCAATCTAATTGCTAGTAGTCACTTTATCATTTTATATGATAAATTCACTTTCTAGTCTGTACGAGATACTAGCACGCCTCTGAGATGGCAGGATGTTGCATTGTTGTCCTTATTTTGCATTGCCATCATTTGGCCAAGAGCCTATCATTTTGACTAGAAAATATTTGTGACCTTTTCTTTCTGATTCTAGAACTCTTACATTGTTCCTTGAGGTAGTTTAGGGGACTTCACCCCGTGAGGCTCTCTGAATGAAGAGAACTCATGAGTAGCCTTCTCTACATTTTGGTGAACCTAAGATGAAGAACAACCTTTTTTCAAAAACTAGGAATTTATTTACCCTACTTGGTGGGGTTATAACTTTTGACTCACTACTAGAAATTCAGAACTGTATGCATCATTGGAAAGATCTCCAAGATGACTAATTCAATCCCTAAAATATTGTGCCTTTGGTAGCCAAATTTTAGGGACTGGCGCAAGTTTCAACCCCAAATTCTATTCTGAAGACCTCCAAAAATGCAAATTACTATAACCTACAAAATATTGAAAAAATTATGAAAATCTAGATTTCAGGTTTTTCTTAGTTTTGTTTCCAAAATGAATTTAATATCCTCTTTTGTGAGTTTAGTATCTAATTATGTTCAAAATTTTAATGATATTCCATTTCATGCATGTGATGGTGAGCTGGCTTTATCCATGTCACTCAGCGTCATTGATCCTTCTCATGAAATTCCCCTTGTGTCGGAGGATATTTTGTTGCAAGAAGATGAAATCATTGATACTTTTCTTAACATTACTCTACCTTCTCTTCATTCCAATGAAATTCATTTTGGAAATGATGCATTTGTGAATGATTAATCTCTCATTCCTTTCCATGCACTCAGCTCTAGAGATGTTACATTTGTGAATGATGAATCTCGTCTTTGTTCTGATGCACTCTCTCCTAGAGATGATGCATTAGTGAATGATGGATCTATCTCCACATCTGATCCTCCCCAAATCGATGTTGAGAATATTTCTTTAAATAATTATTCTACTAGTTGTGATGAATTTTTTAATGTTATCTATGTCTATGCTTCCCCTCAAAGGCCAAAGAGACCGGCCATTTATCTAACTCTAGCTAGTCCTTCTCATAAAAGGGCTTGTCATATTAATGGTGTTACATTTGATAGTGACTCTCTTGATATTTCTAAGGCTCCATCTTATAGAGCAGTAGCCCATACTTATAAGAATAGAATAAATAAACAACCAATCCTTCTTCAAGCTCCTAAACCTATAACTAAAGCACCCAATGATTACAATCTTTTTGAGCAACTTCAAGTTACTCCAACTAAGATCTCACTATGGGACTTGCTTTAGTTTGCTCCAGTTTATCAAGGTATGCTTTAGGAATCCTTGCAAAATATTCTCTTGCCTTTTTCTATTAGGCCAAATGATGTTGATATGTTGATAGCTCATATTCATGCAGATTTGTCAAATATTGTGTTCTATCTACAAGAGCTCCCATCTCCAGAAGTACAAAAGCAAGAAGATCCTCTAATGATTGTAGTTAATATTAATAATATCGATATTAGACATGTAACACAAGAAAACATGCAAGATCAAGAAATACAATGCAATAAACTCAAATCTAACCTATGCTAACAACAAAGAATAATGGAATACAAAAGAATAAATAATAAATGATCTCACCAAACATCTATGTAATTCTATGAATAACCTCAATTTCACTTCTCCATTTTTTCGTTGTATGATAGGGTATGTGTAGGATCATCATGGAAAAAATAGGCCCTTAAGTGGCAAAAAATTCAGAAAAATCAGAGCTAGGCAACTTGACGTAAAAGTTTGAATAAGTTATCTACATTATTTCAAAAATATGTAAGAATAGAATCTGTATAAAATTGAATGTAGTTTCTAAACTACTAGGTTTTTTTTTAAATCTATTTGCTGAAAATTTGAAATTTCAATGTAGTAGTACTTAAATTTCAGGAAAAAATAAGTAGGTGTATGTTTGACCACTCTAACCACAATAAAATGATAATATATTTTTATAAGATTTTAGATATAAGTAGAAGACTCATGTGTGGATGTAATGCATATTTTTTTGTAATTTTTTTCCAAGTAAATAATTAATTATGAATTTTTTATTACAACTTTTAAAAAATATAAAAACTCATTTGTCTGACCACCTTAACTTGGTCAAAACTTCATGAAATTTAATTTTTCTTTTTTTAATCCTATAGTATGTAAAGCATAGGATTTTACACATGTTTTGGATTAAAAAAATGTGATACCATTTGAAAGCTATAGATGGTTTTCAATCAACCTATCAATTAGAACTTTAGTCGTAATTCAAATAGAAAATGAATAATAATTATTTATTAAATTCAAAGTAAAGCATAATTTATATTGGTAGAAAGCTGAGAATCTCCTTTAAAAACCCTTTTCATTTTATCAATTTTGGGTAAAAAAAAGTCATCGGCCACATACCTTACACATATCCATAATATCACAACTTTTTGGCCAATTATGATCCTGTATATACCCGATAATTGCCCTTGGATTTCTCTTAAGTGTGCAAGTATAGCCTCATGATAGTGTTATTAGCAAAACATCAAAGATTATAAAGTTTATTACTTCCAAACATCATAATATTTCTGGAGGAGTAATAATGATGAAGGTAAGGTCAATTTATAGACAATATGATTCTCGAATGACAAGCTTAGATTGAAAGATGGACCGATGATTAAGATTGAAAGATGTGACATGCATTGATATTAGTGTCAGTAATAACGTGAGTGATAAAGAATAAAAGGTGGGGAATAAGATTAAATAATAATTTAATCTTTAGTTGAGATTGTTTGAAACTCAAAAGAATAATGATTACATGTAAAGGATAAAGATTATCATAGAGGAAATGGTATGTTAGAATGCACAAATGAATTAATTAAATAATTAAAGTTATTTAATTAATATAAGTTTGGATGCATAAGATAGGAATAAATCTAGATAACTAATTGATTGATCCAGAAAGTTTGTTCATTAGAAACAATCAAATATTAAATCAGGAGATGACTGACTAATCTAATTAAATCTCGGCTTAAGTGGTAAATGACTAATTAGATAACAAAGAGATTATCTAATTATAGAGGAATATGCCAAGAATAAGCCTTTTTTATGAATTAAATGATAATTTAATGCAACATTCAGAATTAGAGGATTAAATTAAGTAAATAAAAAATTATTTAATTAACTAGAGAAAAGGTTAAAGAATAATTAAATAATTAAATAATTTTAAATGATTATTTAAAGTGTCATAGAAATAGTTTATTCAATTTTAAAAAGAAGATAAATTTAATTAGTGCCATAACTAACTAAATAATATTTATTTAATTAATCAAGGAAGAATAAAGGTAAGAGTGAATTGATGAAATAATTAAAGTTATTTAATTAATAGATGACAAATGACTTTAGAAACTAATTAAATAATTAATATTATTTAATTATGAAAATGAAGATAAGAATTATGATGAAATTAGAGTCACGGGCCTAAGAAAATTTTTAGTGTCTACATTTTGCCCCTCTTTGATATAATGCAATTTATCTCATTGTGTCAAAGAAAAAGATGTCCCTGTGAAATTAGGATGACGAAGGATGACGAGGAAGTAGTGGTATGCCCCCTCAGGAGGACAAGCGGGTTCAAAGAACAGGAATGTGCTCTTGAAATGGATGATAGAACTAGAAGATGAACTTGGACAAAAAGGATAGAGGAACATAGATAAGGGTGGTGAAGATGCAGAAAAGAATAAATGTTAGAGTGGGAAAAATTAATAATAGCATAGAAGACCTGGATGTTAGTACTATAAATCTTCAATTTTTTTCCAAAATATAATAGGATTTTCATTAATCATAATTGGGTATTAAATGATACAATTGGATAACAAACACCATGATATGAGATAGACCAAGGTGTACAAGGTCATCCACCTACTAAAAACAGACTGTCATAAAAAAGGATTGTCTCAACTCATACTAAGGGAAAATCTGCCCTAGTCTTTTTATCAAGACAAACCACAAACAAAAATGAAATAAAAGATGAATCATGAGACATCATTGATCCTCTAAATTTGTAATGGGAAATCCTCGAGGAAGCTAGTAACCTAACTCAAGAACAAAGCCAAAAGATAGTTGACAAACAACAGTCAAAGAAAAAATGAATTCTTGAGACATTTTTGCTTCTCTAAATCCTTCATGGGACATCCTTGGGAAAGCTAGTAACAGGATTCAAAGACAAAGCCAAAAGAAAAGATAAGACAAAACAAGCCACAAAGTCAAGAGCCAGTAAGAATATTTGCCAAAATTTGATCAGTTTGTTGTTTTAATTTTCTAGATTGATAAGATGACTATTTGATAAAGCCTAGTTTCAAGAGGGACACATACCATATAAGACATTGAGTCTAATTTCGATTGTGTGACTATCTATATAAGTCAATGACAAATCCTGGTTTCATAAAGACATGTACCATATAAGACATTGAGTCTGATTTCAATTTTGTGACCACCTTTATATGGCAATGATGATTGTTTGATAGTGTCCACTTTCAAGGACACATCCTATATAAGACATAGGTTGATTGTTCTAGTTATTTCTTTGGTAATTTGTTTGTTTGACTTGATGACCTTGTTGATTTGTTTGTCTTGTTGATGCATAACTTGTCTTAATGTTCTAACAAATGTTTGTGTTTGATACTAATGTGCACTAATGTTGACTTATTTTGACTAACATGAAAAAGCCTAAAGGACTGACCTAGTGTGACCTCAGGGGCTCATCGATTGATGGCCTTGCCTACATTATACACATAGAGACCTCATAGTTTGACTAGACTTTGACTGACAAAAATGATTGAAAAAGATTTGATTTATTTGAAGATATTTGACATGTGTGATAGTGAATGTGACAAACCCTAATGGACTGACCTAGTGTGGCCTCGAGGGCTCATCGATTGATGGCCTTGCCTATGGTATACACATAGAGACATTGTAGTTTGGCATAACCAATGACTTTGTCTTATAGATGAAGGATTGAGTCATGATTTTATATAGACAAACCTAAAAACAAAAGAATAACCTAATGCCTCAAGGGCACATCGACAGATGGCCTTGCCTATGTCTAGTTGCAGAGGAAATGTAGTTCAACAATGACAAAGACTAACTAGTGTGACTAGCTCTGACTTTGTTTTTTTATTTTTGACATGTTTTTGATTTTTTTTGATTTTTTTTTAAGTTTTATGATGTTGTTAGATTTTTTCAGGACATTTTGTGATGTTTTGGATTTTTTTCAAGACATTTTGTTATTTTTTTAGGTTTATAAGGATCATGGCAAATGAATGTGAATAATGCATATAAGCAAGCGAGCAAGAATGCACAAGAATTTAAGGAAAACCATGATCTTGCCCCTAGTCAAGCTGAAAACCAATTGATGGGTGATGAGGATGATGATGATGTTGCTTGACATGGGAAGGACACATCCTGAAACAACATGAGGATGATGATAATGTAACTAAAGGATCAAGGTTTGCAACAAGGCTAGAAACAAATCCAAGGAATTTTTTGAATGATGCACTAGGATGAATAGAAAGATTGTATGGATTGGGTTTGTTGCATTTGGAATGACTTTTTAGGATTAGATGGGATGATGGAAGATCCTTAGACCATTGACAAGGGAAAAACCAAGGCATGTGATAGGTATGAATAGATGATGGGTGGCTTTGTTAAAAGATAAGTGACATGACAATTTTTGGCTAGAAAAAATTATCATATGGTCTCCAAGGACTATGTCATATAAGTATAACTAGTTTTCTTCAAGGTATGGGTTTGGAAAATGATATGAAGGCTATGACATGATATTTTATGGATAGTGTATGACCAAAGGATAGACATTTCAATATTTTTTCAAAAATATTATTTATTTTTGTACCCCAATCCTTATCAAGATCAAAGTAGGTGGGAAAATGGATGTGAATAGTAGGGCTTAGATGGATAGATGGAAATTTCATAATAAATTTCATACGAAGGGTATCAGAGATGAGACAACTTTCCCCCAACTATAATGGTCCACCTAGATAATTTCTTACAAAATGTTTGTTTGATAGGTTTTCATCATGGGACATATCCAAAGCACCATAAGCATGGTTTTCACTATTGGATGAAATTTTTCTCCTAAATATTTTTTTTGTTCTTTTTGGTGTCACCAAGATGCCTGTTTCCTAGGTTTTCATCAAGGTGACAATTTTTTTTATTTTTCTTTTTATTTTTGTATTTTTGTATTTTTTGGATGGCCTTGAGGCTTTAAATGATCACTGATTATGTTGAATCCATTGATGATGTTGATGTAGAGACTGGAGCCATGATATGCCAATAATGACCTTTATGAAGCAGTTTCATTGTCATGATCATAACCCTTGCATATAATTGATTGATGTCATTATGATCCTTATTAATAATAGAGTTGGCCTTATCAAAATACACACATCATGATAGAGTGCTATGAGAGTCTTTATAATAAAGATTTGTTGCCAAGTTACTATGGATTTGTGACATAGGATTTTTAGACTTTAGGTGAGATATAGGATTATGACAATGATGGTAGACATGCTCGGCAATTTAGATGTAGGAATTTTCATTTTCCAAACTTGGGGTGATGGATGATGGAGATTGGATTTCGGATTGGAATAATATTTGAAACCATGACTTTTATATTCCTTGTATGATGACAATTTTAAAGGAGGTGGACATTTATTATATGTGGGAGTCCTCTTTTCTTCTGGTTCCACATTTTGATTGACTTTTACTTTTGAAATATATTTTTTTCTTTATCCATTTTTCTTTGGGATACATTTTAACATTTGTCCACTTGGATTTTTGTTTGATTCAATGGCCTTTGACATTTGATTTTGAACTTTGGATTTGTAATAATTTTATTTTAATTGGTTCCAAATGGAAGGTTTAAGATATTGGGAATGATGGGGTATGGTGTGGATGGAAGGAGTGTTGGTAACAACCTTATGACAAGGACTACTCATCACCCCTATTTTGATTTTTGTATCAGATAAATTTTCCCCCAATATCGAGGAGGTACCAATAACATCATTAGATTCTTTGACTAAGGAATAGCCAAGACCTTGATATCTAAGATTTTCATAAACTTGTATTAGTTCTCAAATGCCTTGCTTGTGTATACCTAATTGTCTTCCTTGATACTGCATGCTTTGACATATTCTCTTTGTGATGGTGCATTTGTTGTTTTGAAAGCAAGATGATAACCCATCATTGTGTATGTGGAGACTATTACTTGGAATATTATCATCTGCAATAAAGCCTTCTCTAACAAAGATAAATGATTGTAGCTAATAAGATGTCATTTCGTTGACATGTGGGCTAAACTTTAGATTAACATTTTTGGTCTAATTTTGTGACATATCAGATTCAAATGATTCTATCAGTGCTTCTAGGTTAATGTCAAAACTGTCTTTATGGTCATTGTCATAGAGTCTAATGAATTCAGCTATAGCTCAAGATCATTTTCAAATATGTCTAGAGTAGGAGACTCTTGTTCTAGAGGAAGATCATCTATGTGTCCAAAGGAGGAAAGTGTCTCATTTTTGGAAATAGATGTGTTTGATCATTAATGGCATAAAGGTCAAGAGGTGGATCATTTTGGACTTCTTTTTCAATAGTAGTGTCTTGATCAAAGATGGGTTTGTCTTGAATGATATGATTGGGAATGGAATCTTGATCAAGGTTAGGTGTATTTTGGATGCCATGATTATTTAGGACATCTTGGATGGACTTAAAGATAGGGTCATGAGATAGACTACTTTGATCTTGAGATGAAGGTGAAGCCACGATGTCATGCTTTGGACTTTCCATTTGACATGTATCCTCAAGTTTAGTAGAATGGATGTGACTTTGGAGACCATGACTAGATGTATTTTCATGACTAAATGTAGATTGAGATGGAGTGGCTTGGAAGGGATTAGTGGATGAAGGACTAGGATAGGACATGGAGGCTTGGAAGGACCTTAGTGGATGAAGGACTAGGATAGGACGTGGAGGATTGGAAGGGATTAGTGGAAGGTTGGTTTCCCTCGTCAAGGTTAGGATGGGTATGACTAATAGAAGTTTTTCACAGATTAATGGCAAAAATTATGTCAAGTGACTCTTGATAGTGAGGGCAGATGGTTGAATGACTAGGACTTATGGATTGTTAGTAGGAAGGGTATGCAGGTAGTTGACCATGGGTTGACATTGATTAGCATTTGGATTGGATAAAATGTCTTTTGAAGTCTATGGCTTGTTGGCATTAACCATTATGGAGTAACTGGTATTCAACTTTACTAGCAAGCATATCAAGGTAAATTACAGACATGGTGGTGAGGTTATGGAAAAAGGTGGAGTATGACTAAGGCATGTGATATGAGGTCTAAGGTATGACAATGCAAAGAGGGTGGCTTAATTATAAGCTATGCAACCTAAGCTATATTTTTGGCTTTTTTATTTGTAAGGGATGAATTCTAATGCAACTATTTTTTTTGGTCTTTTTTGGAAATAAAGAATGTATAAAATGATGTCCTAGAATGACCATGTCTAAGTATTCAAAAGTATAGACAAGCTTCTAAAAGTTAATCAATTTTGGAAATTTTGAAAAGAGGTTACCAACCATCTAAAGTTTAACCAAGGCTTTAATTTAGTTTTTCAAGGGACCTTTTGTGAGACAAGGACCAAGAGATAAAGTGAGTTCCCAAACTAGACTGAAGAGCTAGAAAGACTCAAAAAGATGACAAAAGATATGTGTAACAAGTGACTAGGTTCAATGACAATTTTCATTGAAGCAAGAGTGTATCTAGAGTATGGAAAGTTGGCCTATTCTAAAATATGCAAAGGTGATTTTCATAAAAGTCTAATTGATCTAAATGTAATTAAGAATCCTAAAATGTAGCTACAGTTTACAATTGATATGTCTATCACTATGGCTAAATGATACCTAAAGGATGCAATCGTGAAAATTATGAACAAATTATTCTAGTTTCTATTCAAAGATCACTATAAAAGGATAAATCAGAGACTAATGTGACTATTTGATCTCAGATTGTGATAGTGAAATTTTTTATTTTGGTAATTAGGTAATTGCAGTTTAGGTTGATAGATGTGTTGTAGAAATTAATAGATGCAGTTCTTAGTGTCATATGTGGGTTTTTGCTAGACTATGTCTTAGGCCTATGAGAGGAAAGTGTGTCATTCTAGACTGTGAATGTGGCTCATCAACTTAGATGTGTCAAAGAGGGTTTCAAATGCATTTTTCGGTCTAACAAAATAGCAGATACAAGTTTGAAACTTGTGACTCAGAACAATAGATGCAATTTTCAGATTGACAAATGTGACTTGGTATGAAAGATGCAAGTTTCTAGTAAATAGATGCAACTCAGTATGATAGATGTGACTTGGTTTGACAGATGCGACTCATAACAATAGATGTGGTTTTTTGGTTAGCAGATGCAATTTTCTAGTAAAATTCAAGTTTGAATTAGTTTGTTTTTTATCAAATTTTGGCAAATAAAGACAATAAAAAAACATTGTGTTTCAGGTTTGATGAACATGAACATGCATAATTCTAGAAGAGAAGTATGATCCTAAGGCCGAAAATGACAATATCTACTAAATTCTCACTTGGGTTTCCCCAGTTGTGCTTATTCAGAGCAGATGATTAGAAGCTTGACCACACTGGCTCCCCTCCATGACACTCACTTCTATGGGTCAGCCAAGCTTTAATTCTCATGAATCCCCCATGACAAACTTTTCATCTCTACTAAGAACTGCAAGTATGTGAGATGGCTTCAGAGGTCTAACCTCTTGCACCAACGGATAGAAGGATTTTGTTTAATCTAATAAAAATTGGCTTTTTAGTAAGGACACTCATTCAGGTGGGTATGTGTGATGCAAGATAAACTTGTTTGCATAACAAATTTTCACATGTAATCCTAAGTTTTCTATTAGGATTCACATTTGTATATCGGTCAGGAGTAGCTTGGATAAAAAAGCTTTATTGTTGGTTTGAGTCGTCTTGGGGTGAGTACTTTTTCCCACCAAGGAAGGCCCAATTCCTAGAGTCAATGATAGTTTCTCTTACAACCAAGATCAAACAAGTGCACAAGGGGAGAGGATACTTCTATTATTGAATCAGGTTTTAATCTAACAAAATATGCAAACACACCAAACACAGTAGATAGTTATTAATTTTAAGCCCAAATGACAATGATCTAATCTAATCAGACAATTTGTTTCAAAATAATCTTTGACAAGTATTTTGTAGAAAAATTCATTAGTAGTCTGATCTTTGTCTTTGTCAATCATCTTGCAATTAACACTATTTGTATATTTGTCTTCTACAAAACATCCTACAAACACTATGCTATCTCCTCAAGAACACACTGCAAACTTTGAATTAGTCATAACAAAAAATTGCAATGATTAAAATGAAAATTCAAAATCTTGGATATCAGAAAAGTATTTTTTGATTAGTCAAATGTGTCACTATTTTTACCAATCAAATGCATCACACAAAGCCATAGATGCATTGTGCATAGTCAAATGTATTGTTTGATTCATCATATATGATTCATGGGATCAATTGCATCACAAAAAGCCATAGATGCGTCACAGAAAGTCATATGTGTCACATGAAGTCAGATGTGTTGCAAGAAGCCACAAATGCATCACAGAATGTTAGATGCATCATAGAAAGTCAACTATGTCATAGGAAGCCACAAATGCATCACAGAAAGTCAGATGCATCATAGGAAGCCACAAATGCATTATTTTGGCTTGCAAATGCATCACTTCAGCTTGCAGCTACAAAACAATTGTGTGTTTCTTGTAAAAAAGTGCTACCCTTAATGAAAATATGTAGTATAATATATGAAAATTCATTTTTCAACCCTTTCAAATGTAACCATGCTATTTATTTGACCTCAAAAGACTCCCAAAAGTGTGATTTGAAATATTCTTCAAAAATAACTACACCCTTCAAGACAAAAAGCACCAAAAACTTCCAAACAAAGAATGCCAATCAAGAGGGTTAGTAGTTCATGTTAGGTTCACCAATGTAATACAGGGATATTCACAGGTTAAGTAGTATAATGCATAAACTCAAACTAAACCTGCGCTAAGAACAAAAAATAATGGAATATAAAGCATAAATACAAGAACAATCTCACCAAACATCCATGTAATTTTATGAATAACCTCGATTTCACTTCTCTATTTTGTCATTATACGATTCTTTCCTGCATATTTCTCTTAAGTGTGCAAGTATAGCCTCATGATAGTGTTATTAGCAAAACATTGAAGCTTCTAATGTTGATTGCTTCCAAAAGTCATATGATTTTGGGAGGAGTAATAATGATGAAGGTAAGGCCAATTTATAGAAAATACAATTATGGAATGACAAGCTTAGATTGAAAGATGGACTGATTATTAAGATTGAAATATGTGACATGCATTGAGTTTAGTGTCAGTAATAACGCAAGTGATAAAGCATAAAAGGTGGGGATTAAGATTAAATGATAATTTAATCTTTAGTTGGGATTGTTCGAAACATAGAAGAATAATGATTGAATGTAAAGGATAAATATTAGCATAGAGGAAATGGTTTATTAGAATCAAAAATGAATTAATTAAATAATTAAAGTTATTTAATTAATGTAAGTTTGCACACAAAAGATAGGAATAAATATAGATAATTGATTGATTGACCCAGAAAGTATGCTCATCAAAAACAATCAAATATTAAATCTCGACTTAAGTGGTAAGCAACTAATTAGATAACAAAGAGATTATCCAATTATAGAGGAATATGCCAAGAATAAACCTTTTTTATGAATTAGATACTAATTTAATTCAATATTCAAAATTTGAGGATTAAATTAAATAAGTAAAGGTTCATTTAACTAACTGGAGGAACTTAGGTTAAAGAATAATTAAATAATTCTAAATGATAATTATTTAATTATAGTTGAAAGTGTCATAGAAATAGTTTATTTAATTTTAGAAAGAAGATAAGTTTAATAAGCGATGTAATTAAATAAATAATATTTATCTAATTAATCAAGAAAGAATAAAGGTAAGAGTGAATTAATTAAATAATTAAAATTATTTAATTAATAGAAGACAAATGACTTTAGAAACTAATTAAATAATTAACATTATTTAATTATGAAAATGAAGATATAATTATGACAAAATTAGAATCGCAGGCCTAGGATGATTTTTAGTGTCTACAGGATATACTCTCATTCATGTCAGTTTAATGTTCAATGTATGTAACATTGATCTATTGCTTAAGGCTAATATTGATTCATCTTCTCTTAATGCTTCTTTTATTGAAATTCATGGGTTTGATAATGTTCACCGATAAGCCCTAGGCACGATAGTCTTGCTTTTGAGGTTGGGACCCATTACCATACCTACCATTGTATATGTTATGTAAGAAAAATTACCATATAACCTTCTTCTAGGTAGATCATCGATTCATGCTATGGGTGTGGTCTTGTCTACCTTGCATAAATCTATTATGTTCATTTGTAACAATAAAATAGTTATAGTTAAGCTTAACCCTCAGGCTATGCACTTATGTGAGATGGCAGTTGTCGGTCAGGTTTCAATTATGCCTACTCTTATTCCTTTAGTGTCTTCCAATGTGTCAATGTTTAATCGAGCAATACATACTACAAAGGATACTCTCGAGATAGATGTCCATGAAGAAGATCCTTCTAAAGCAAGAAATCTTAAGTCTACTCCTTCCACCTCTTCTCAAGAAAATGCATGTCTTGGTGATGATTGGGGTTCTCTAGACTTTACAAATTCCTATAGTGGGAACATAAAGTTGACCCAATCCACTTAGACCTTCCAATAACATCATCCACACTTGCTATCAAAGATGGTCATTCTTCTATATTGCGGGATAATGTGAACGTAAGTTATAATGTTCTTAGTGTTGATCTTCCTTATGAGGAAGATGATTATGCTTATGCTAAAGAGGATAATGTTGGAAGCCCTATTAATAAGGATGATGTCAATCCCATAGAGGAGCATAATCCCCATTGCTGGAACAATGCTCTCTATGGAGATCCTCCTCAAGATATGAAAACACATTATGGCCCTGGCTTTAAGCTTGTCTCTAAATATGGCTATGGGCATAAAGATTGTGGGCATAATGAACAAGGAATTTAGGTCCATATAAAATTCTCACCTCATAAGCGCAACTTGGGGCTTGGTTGCTCGAATGAAAAATCTAACTAGAAATCACGGTTGAATGCCAACATGATTTCTACTCAACCATAGTCACCATTATCCACTATCTTCATGTCTTCTTTGTGTAAGCAGTCAAGCTTTTATCTACAAGAGAAAGGGTTGATTCCTACTCCTCATTCTTTATCTGAGCAAGAGTGTATTTTGTTGAAGCTTCTTAAAGCCCACTTAATTACTCTTCCTCCTCCTACATGTAAGAAGTCTTATAAGTAGGATAAAGAAAAACATTCTTTCTATGCATACCATCGAGTGCCTGGGCATTCCATTAGTGAATGTAAGGCCTTGAAGGACAAAATGCAACAACTATGTGAATTTTGTGCCATCAGAGTCTCGTTTGATTGATACACCCACCTTTTCTTTGCATGACAAGTGATACCAAGGTTTACCTCTATCTTGTATGTTCTAAGTATCTTGCATAGTTCTCCTCCCCTACATGTTTGGGGAAATGATAACTTCTTCTAGAGATGTTTGTCCTTCTTGAGGACCCCTCTCTTTTGTATGTTTTTCAAATGAAGTATCCCTTGAGTGGACCCATTTTATCTTTTGAAGGGTTCCTGAGGGAGCCCCCTTTGAAAGCTTTTATCTCAAATGAATTCTATGGAATCTATTTTGGGGGCATCCTAATTAGGCCCTTCTTTCCTATGACTGTCCTATACCATAGCTTGTAGTAGCCATAGGATTCTTTGATTAGTCTTCTTTTGCATGAACGAAAACCTATAGAGCTCCTTTGCATTAAGCTTTCCTAACACAGTTTATCTGTGGATTAACATGTCGCTTTGTAAATGCATTTTTCAAAGCCACTTTTCAATTTGACTCTATGGAGTCCCCTTTTCATTAGGTTTTCCTCCATGTGAGAGATCTTGGGGGATGCCTTCTTACAGGTCTGTAGGCCTGTAAGGTGCTTGCATATCTAGGCTTCCTCTATGTGGGAGATCTTGGGGGTTTCCTTCTTATAGGTTGCGGGCCTATAAGGTGCATACTTCACGGGTCTTCTGTCATGTGAGAGATCTTGTGGGTTGCCTCTTCCCAAGTTTATAGGCATGTGAAATGCTTTCATCCTATAGGATATATCCATCGTTAGTTTATGGGCCTTTAGTGCACTTCATTCAAACCTCCTCAGGAGAGAGTACCTATGGAGTCATCTCTCTTTAAATTTTCATTCCTCCTATGGAGCCTTTCTCTTCTCTCCTCTTCCCAATTATATATACCGATTAAAGACCTATATCTTCTTCATCTTGATAATATGCTCTTTCTCTCCTCGACATTGGTTGCTTCCCTATATTTTGGATGTATTCTTCTCTTGAAGCAATTGATCTTGACATTTTTATTTTCATCTTAGAATTCTTCTGTGTGTTATTTCTTAATTTGGGGATGACGCATAGTACAAAAAAAACCTTTTACATTGAGGTCTCTTTCACTTTGCTGACTCAAATCCTTTAGTGTTTTGTGCACTAACATTGTTGTCTGGTACAATTTTTTCTTGTCTAATGCATATGTTTTGCAAGTCTTTAGCTTTGGGGCATGCTTTCATGGTTCAAAGAGTTATCTACTTCCTCTACAATATCCTTTTGGCATAATGATGTTATTTATGTTTGGTAGATTTCCTTTAGCATGCATATTAGTGTATATTTATATGTCTACTAAAGTGGGGGCAAAATGTAATGTCGTAAAATTGCACCCCTTGAAATTTCACATTAATTCTTGCATCTGCTTTAGTGTCCACTCCATTAGCATCTTGTGTAGGCTCATTTTATCCCTTGCATCAACCTTTTTCCCTCTTAGGATGATCAAAAACTCCTTTTCAACAACTACCTTTGCGCGTCAGCTTTACATCAAACCTTGTGCTTTTTTCCTTCTCGTCATTTTGTAGCATGATGTGTCTAGACACTAGCATGCCACATGGATGTCTACACACTACACTAGCATCCTATGATTTTTCAACATTCAAATAACCACCTATGAGCATTTTTGACACTTGTCATCTACTTTGTTGGTGGTAATAGCTCAGGATGCCTTGTCACCATTGTTGGTGATTTTTCCAACAAAACCTTAGAGTTCTCTAAAGAGTAGCCAACTCCTATAATGAAAAAACTACAAGGCTAGTGGCCAACACAACGAATAAATAATTTTGAGGTCTTTACTCCTACACTTTAGCCTTTGTAAGACATAGGATGGTGTTCCATATTGTGTTTACGTGAGATGTATCGAATTGATAACACATTTATACATAGATTTATTCCTACACATTATGAATAGTGTACCTCATTGAAGGTTTGGAAAACCTTTAAGCAGATAATTACCTATTTTCTAGGAAACAAGTGTAGGTCAAACCCATACCATACTTGAAAATATTCTAAATAAAAGTTGTTCTTATTTTAAGTCTGAGGCCTAGTATGCTAATTACTCATTTTCATGCAAGATTTTCTAACAAACAAACCAGTGTTTCATCAATTGGAGCAACGAAGTCAAATATATAAGAAATAGTAATATGGGTATGTGTAGGATCATGATGGGCCAAAATGTGGCGATATGATGGGTATGTGTAGGGTATGTGGCTGACAACTTTTTTTTACTCAAAGTTGATGAAATGAAAAGGGTTTTTAAAGGCGATTCTCAGCTTTCCACCAATATAAATTATGCTTTACTTTGAATTTAATAAATAATTATTATTCATTTTCTATTTGAATTACGACTAAAGTCATGGTTGATAGGCTGATTGAAAAACATCTATAGATTTCAAGCGTATCACATTTTTTGAATCCAAAAAATGTGTCAAATTCTATGCTCCACATACAATAGGATTAAACAAAATTGAATTTCATGAAGTTTTGACCAAGTTAAGGTGGTTAAACATACAATTTTTTATATTTTTTAAAAGTTGTAATAAAAAAATCCATAATTAATTATTTACTTGGAAAAAAATCACAAAAAAATATGCATCACATCAAGACATGAGTCCTCTACTTATATCTATAACCTTATAAAAAAATATTATCATTTTATTGTGGTTAGGGTGGTTAGACAGACACCTACTTCTTTTTTTTCCCTAAAATTTTACTACTGCATGGAAATTTCAAATTTCCAGCAAATAGATTTTTTTTAAAAATAAACCTAGTAGTTTAGAAACTACATTCAATTTTCTATAGATTCTATTCTTACATATTTTTTAAATAATATAGATAACTTATTCAAATTTTTATGTCAAGTTGCCTAACTCTAATTTTTCTAAATTTTTCTCCACTTAAGGGCCTTTTTTTCCATGATGATCTTGCACATACCCATATATATAAACTAATTAATTCAGAGATTGGTGACCTATATTCATAGTGCTTTTCATTTATGAAAAATTGCAATGCTTAAAAACAATCACTCCTTACAAATCCTATGCAATTCCATACAAAATTTATAACCCTCCTTAAGCATTTAATCAAGTCTTTGAGTTAAAGCTAAAACAAAATCATATATTCAATGGAATAATTGAAGATAAATGATAACACCATTAGTATTTTAATTCATAAATTTTGAGAAAGATACATAGGAGAATGTTTGTTTCTAGACTAATATTTTTTTCGATATAAGTAGTTTCTATAAAACTATTTTAAGACTATTACATACATGAATCATACCTAAGACAACCGACTGTTCTATTCATCCATAATATTCATAAAGTGTCTTTCCTGAACTTAGCTTTCACTTGAAACCTTATTGAGACTTAAAAATCTGACCCTCTATAATGAGCCCTGAAATCCATTTTATAGAACAAGGGAGCAACAAGCATCAGGCTCAATTACATTTACATTTCATTTCATTTGAATATCATTTGTACCAGAATTTGAGACATCCATAGTTAGTTACATGCACTCATTGCAAAAAATGGAAGAGTAAAACACCCAATTCCACATCCTTTGCATGAAGACATGCCAACTCCTCAAAAGGAAAATTTTTTTGCAATAAAGTTGAATCCTCGTCCTTGTTGACCAAAGAAGATTCTCCACTCCTATCCCTAGCAAAAACTTGCATACTACCAAGAAGAAACTTACATGCTACAAACGTTAGGAAGTTTGGAACTTATGCAACACACCAGCCTAAAAAATTTCCACATCAACACTAGAAGCAAGAAATCACATGAATGTTGAATAGGATTTTCCTGACAAAAGGGCCATGGTGTCATCAAAAACAAAAATGGGGCTGAGTCATCCCTCTGAGTCATCAACCTTAGAGGATACTCAACCATGTCTTGTTTGTGGTGGAACTAGAGGAACTGTCACCACCTCCACGTTAGAGTCTTTAGAAGGTACCAAGGAGAGTGGATAATGGTCACACTTCAGATCAGTGTCACCCTTACTATCTGAAGGGCTATCAGAAACCTCATTGGGAGAATTATATCCTAGATAATCCTTATGATACTTGCACCTTTTCTTTGCCTTCTTTTCATATTCCACCATCTTTTTCCCTTTGAACTTGACCAACTCTTCTGAAACAATTTGGCTCTGCAGGTGGTAATTACTACTGACACCATACTTCTTGAATTTCCTACATCCCCTTCTAATGTTTGGTGTACAGGAGCTACTTGTGTCTCAATTTCGTCCTCAGGAGCATTATCCTTAGACACAAGAAAACTCAATCTCCTAGAACTTTGAACTAGCCTAGCAGACTCTCTAGACATACTCATCTTATCAATAATAAGAACTAGATAACCTTCACCAACTTTTCTCTTAGACTCAAACTTAATAATCAGTGTCCGAATGTAAATTTAGAATGAAAAATATGGCCATCGGTCCTCCTTATATTGATCCATGCAAGTGTGTCAACCATTAATACTCAAAGAAAGCTTGAGTGCATGAGCTGATAATAGTCTGCTTTGATCTTTTTTAACCTCGACTATTGATCATTTTTAAAAAATAAATCAATAGATAGATTACTAGTGCAACTAATTATGAATGTAAGCTTTAAGTGTGCTTTTAATGCCTTTTCTTGATCCAAAAAGATAGATATACATCCACTTTGTACACATATTTCAACCATATACTTAGCATCATTTAAAAAAAATCATGTTATAATCACCTGCTTACCCGTGGGAATTAATTCACTTGTATTTTTTCATAGTAGAATAGTGGGGATTCATCCTAATCTGATCTCAAACTATCGGTTTGTACATTTCCCTGCTTTATTTTCTCCTTCCCACACATATCAATAACTAGCAGGTACTAATGACCAAACTCCCAAACATGTGCCTCAAAGAATAAACTTGAAAAATGGTGTCATTTGGAAATAGTACCCTCTTGGTCAAATTTAGCAACCTTCCAAATCCATTAGATTCCATAGGAGCCCTTTTAAAATGCTTAAGTGGCACTTGCCCGCAGCAAAATATGGCACATAGGTAGGGTCCTCATGAGATGGCAAGGAGCGGTCAAGATCGACCTACGTCACCCACAATCGTTGTCATTAGAGCTTGGCAAGTTTCTCAACAAGGGACAAGGGTTGCCCCACCCACTAGCCTGTGTGTTTAAAATAATATAGGTGTGCGGGGAGTGGTCAAGATCTAGCCACATCTCAAATCTGTAACTATTGATCTTCTTTGAATGGCACCAACTATCTTCACCAAGGAGATCAGGCCCACCAATGTACCAGACGGGTGAAATCACAATACTGTGTCTCACTTTTTTCTCAAGATGGATATTTACATCAACATTTTTAAGTTCAAATCTTCATCTTCTGAGACCTATAGCAGCTAAACCATTAAGAATTTGAAGACGATGTGAACTAGTGATTTGTGGAAATTTGTGTATAGATTCTAATTTTTCTTTTTCAATTTTTTTTTGAAATAAATCATGAATCTTTCATCATCTCCTTTAATAACTAGTTTTAAACAAAACCCAACATTTTCATAAAGTAATTTTTGTGTCATACAACATAAGTCTTTTTCTATAAAAAAATAAATTATAATTTTTGAAATATAGATTCTCAACATCAATATATAGGGAAAGGATATTTTTTCATAATTTTTTGTTGCATTATTTTTAAAAATTCATTTTTGAAGTCACAATAACTATAATTTGAACATATGTGTGTGTCGTACAACCTAACTTTTTGTGTATATATTGAAATCCAATTTTTCTTTTTGGGGTGAAACAAGGACATCAATACCTAGGAAAAAGGTTATTTTTTAATTTTTTTTAGAATGCTTTACTATTTTTCCACCTCTACACAACAAAGAGCTTGATGTTTAGAGAAAAAACTATGTTTAGTAAAAAATAAAAATTAAATACATGATAAAATAAAAATATATCAAAACTATACTAGTTGGAAAGCTTGTTTAGAGGGCTAGAATCTTGCAAAATATAATTTTAAAATGACATTATTTAATCCATCAAAATATAAAGAAAAAGTGGTTTTTTTCCATCACTTTGATAGGTGTGAAGGAGACTCCATTGTGGGTATGATTTAATACTAGAGGGGTTCTATCCAAGGGGGTTTGATCTAAGGGGGTCTTATTTATCCCTTTTCATTTAAAACCATTTAGATGGCACCTCAATAATTAAATCATTAATTTTTCTAAAAATAGTTATATCGAGCAAAAATTAGCACATCCCAAAAGTGAGACACGCTATTGTAGCAGCACCTAGACATGCGGTTGAAGCTCGTTAACCTATGCGAATAAAATAAGAAGAAATTTAAATCAGTACAGGCACATAGGGAATGGTTGGGATCAACTTCTGATGATCGAATGACTAGTATGAAATCCTAATTCTACACATGCCACAAAATTTGATCTTAAAAGGGGACCATCACTAGGTAGATAAGAACTTGACCCATAAAGGACGGAGGCTAAGGATTTAAGTCATTATAAAATTAATCTTCGACCATAGGAAAATTTAATATTGAGAAGGACTAAGGTGACTGATAGACCTAAAATCAGGGGGGCAGTGAATATATTGACATCAATGGCATAATAGGTAACTTAAACAACCAGAGATTGGAAACATTAGGTCAATGCAATAATATAGTGGCCAAGGGTTTTTCTAGACTTATAGTCCAATTTTGGAGGGTTCTAAATCATAGGACCCTAAAAAATTTATAAGGAACACAACCCTAAGCCAAAAATGAGGGTTTGAACAAAAATTTTCACAATTGTAGAATGGAACCAATAATTTTTTGAGGGGTTCCATCAATGACTCTTGTTGGGTACACATGCCTCTCATAGGCATGGTGAGATCCAAAAATCATGGGTGCATCAAACTAGACACAAAAGACAAAAACTAAAACAAACCAAAATATGTACAATTTTTACATAGGCCCCAAAAGTCTGAAAAGGGAGATCCTATCTCTAGTTCATTTGAAGCCTTCTCCTAAGGTGAAAATTTTGAGTATGCACTTTGCAATCCAACCATTCTTTAATTCCACTTTGGTGGTGCCAAGCCACTGAAACTTAGGGGTAATTCTTGCCCTTGTCAAAAACCAATCTATTGAAAGAACTAAATTCCTTCAACCCACATTTACCTTTACCATACCATTACAACATGAATATCCTTCTTACAAGTAGGAATATTTGGATACCCCTAGATTCTTCCTAATTACAAACATTGTTACTAGCACTTTTCCAATTTTTCTAAGTATATCATTGCCAATGTAATCTTGGTCATTTTGTATTGTATTATTAGGCACAAACTAAAATTTTTTTATCATTACATGACATATCTTTATACTGAAAAATACATTATTTTCTTTGCATTTTATTGTCATGCTCCATCAAAATACCTTCCAACTGAACTGGGAACTAAAAGTATTCATATTCTTTCAAGTAATAAACATCATGATTCTCATCTTTGTCTACAACATTTGTATTAAATGAGAAACAATCATATGTAACACTCTCTAGAAGCTTATCAATGTGTTGCTTTATTTTTTCAAGGCCACATTATAACCATGTATCAAATGCATCATCAAAATTTTCAGCAAAAAGTGTATTTTCTCTACACTAATAAGGATCATCATTTCTCATCTCTAGTGAAGATGGAGGCTCATCAAATAAAGGGTTTTCCCTTACATTTATTTTTGACATAAAAACTTCAACCTCTTCATTATGAATATCTAAATCCTTTAAGTCAACATTATCTTTAGAATCACAAAAGTCACTAAAAGATCATACAGATAGATTTTCAACTTCCTCTACATCTTCTACAAGTAACATCTCTGACTCAAACTCTAAAAATTCTTCATAGGAAGAGAGTTGTTCTTTCTTAGGAAAAACTATGTTTCCATTATCATATTTCTCATTTGTAGCAAAGAATTCAATCTGTTTCTTATAAGGAAAACCCTGACTATTAGAGGAGTGATCATGTTTAATTCCATCATCATTATTATTGGAGTAAGGAGACTTATCAACGTTGAAACTATCTTTAGAATCTTCAAATTGATTGCACAATGTTATGTCTTCCATTGGACCACAAGTGCTAGAATCTTCAAAATAATTAATACCACACATTTCTTTTTCCTTACTAAGGCATATATTTTCAATCTTTGCTCTACTATTTTCTTCTTTATGTGATATCCCATTACTTAACTCATATGGAGTAGCAAAATCATTACCATTGTAGTTTGAGAACATAGTAGATTTTTTATGATCATCTCTAATATTTTCAAAACAAGAAATGTATTCACACACTTGGTCAATCCTAACTAGATTCAACTCCTTTGGTAAAGCACTCAAAATTGGTTCATAATATTCATAAAATAAATCAATGGACACTGAATTTTTAGGTCTGTAGAATTCAAGAATTGAAGACAGAGTATCCACAAATCTTGCATAAAAATCATATAATGATTCTCCTTCATGTCTTCTTACAAAAGAGAGATCTTGAATAGGTGTTATAGGATTACAAATGCATGAAACTTCTTTAGGATCTATTTGGGAGTCTATGTGATCAACATTATGGAATGATGTGTAAGCTGAAATAATAGGGGTGTAGGTGATTTTACACTCATCTTTACCTTCTGAATTACACCTCTTATCAACATTTAGTGTCTTAGGGTAGTAAACACCTTCATACAATTAATTCCTTTGCATTACATATTTTAAATTGTTTTCAATGTTCATGGTAATCCCATATACTTGATGTAAGGTTTTAGGATCCTTAGCTCTTAGCAAATAGCTCATCTCATTATCAAAGGCTCCCAAATAAACAACCAAACATACTGCATCACTTAGTACCATACCTTCAAGAATATCCCTTAATGTTTTAGTGAATCTTCAGTTAGATGTTGGGATTATCTCATCCTCTTCTTTCTCAATATTCATAAATTTATTAAGCATGGAACTAGCATTGATTATTTCACCAAATTTCTCTATGAATACTACTTTGAACTCACTCTAAGAAAAAATAGAGCAATCCGGTAAATCCAAGAACCAATCTCTTGAATCTCCTTTCAAAGATTGAACAAATAATCTCATAACCACATCCTCATGATATCTCTCATAGTCATCCATTACATTGTTAAATTCTTGCAAATGTTTATTTGCTGCTTCATTCTTTGTACCACTGAATTATGGTAAATATTCCCTGGTGTTAGATGGAATAACATTTGGGTAACCATTAATTCCAATGAAATTAATAGCTCTATATCTTTCAGAATTAAAAATTCTCTTACAACCTAACTAGAGTAGATTACAGACCACGCTTGCACTAGGAACCATACAAAGGTGTATATATTGATGATATACTTTCTTACACCCTTACAAGCTTTTCATATCAAAATTCTAATTACAAAGGGTACATCCAAGTTTTTTTTACAACATTATCTTAAGCTTTTATAATGCAGATTTCTATCTTGATTTGCTTAAAATCTTCTAAATGAATTTCTTCATAAATAATTTATACTTCACCTCATAATAGATTTTTCAATCTAGTAATATAGAATTATATAGAAAAAATCACTACCATTCACTTTCTTAGTGTTTATTCACTTAATAGGGAACCCAATTTTTCATGACTTTCAAATGTGATCTTCATATACAGAATGTATGCTTCTTGAAAACCCAAAATATGAAGAATACCTAGATATATTGAAGTTCTTGCAGATTTTTCTTCTTGATTGGAAGTATTGTAGATATGGAATTCTCTTCACATCTTCAATAGGTTCTTTAGAAAAATTCACCACATCTCTTCAAAAAGGATTGAACTTCAAGTAAGATGAAGCTCCTTTTAAGAATGAATTTCATTTTGGGTCTTTTCCCACAAAAAAGTCACACATAAGTTCTTTGACATCACTACAATAGAATCATTTCTAGGTCTGAAAAGTTCTTAATATGTGAACCAGATGTCCAAACTCACCAAACTCTTGACTCTTAAGGCTAGTTGATCTTATATCAGATTTTTCTCAAGTTACTCCCCAGCAGAGTCGACATTTCTATTGGTGATTTTTCTAATAGAACCTTAGAGTTCTCTAAAGAGTAGCCAACTCCTATAATGAAAAAACTACAAGGCTAGTGGCCAACACAATGACTAAAGGATTTTGAGGTATTTACTCCTACACTTTAGGCTCTATAGGACCTAGAAGGGTGTTCCATATTGTGTTTACGTGAGGTGTATCCAATTGATAAAACATTTATACACAGATTTATTCTGACATATTGCAAATAGTGTACTTCACTAAAGGTTTGAAAGGTTTGGTAGACCTTTAAGTAGATAATTACCTATTTCCTAAGAAATAGGAGCAGCCCAAGACCATACCATACTTGAAAATATTTTATATGAAATTTGTTCTTATTTTAAGTCTTTGGCTCGGTATTCTAATTACTCATTTTCATGCAATATTTTGTAACAAACAAACCAATGTTTCATCAATTGGAGAAATGAAGTCAAATATTTAAGAACTAGTCTTAATTTAGATACTGGTGGACTATTTTCATAGTGCTTTGCATTTATTAAAATGGGTATGTGTAGGATCATGATGGAAAAAATAGGCCCTTAACAGGTAAAAAATTCAAAAAAATCAGAGTTAGGAAATTTGATGTAAAAATTTGAATAAGTTATCTATATTATTTCAAAAGTATGTAGGAATAGAATCTATAGGAAATTTAATGCAGTTTCTAAACTACTAGGTTTGTTTTAAAAAAAAAACTGTTTGGTAAAATTTGAAATTTCAATGCAGTGGTACTTAAATTTCAGGGAAAAAATAAGAAGTAGGTGTCTATCTGACCACCCTAACTACAATAAAATGATAATATTTTTCTATAATATTCTAGATATAAGTAGAGGACTCATGCCTCGATGTGATGCATATTTTTGTAATTTTTTCCAAGTAAATAATTAATTATGAATTTTTTATTACAACTTTTTAAAAAATATAAAAACTCGTATGTCTGACCACCTTAACTTGGTCAAAAATTCATGAAATTCATTTTTTCTTTTTTTAATCCTATAGCATATGAAGCATGGAATGTGACGCATATTTTGGATTCAAAAAATGTAATACCATTTGAAAGCTATAGATTTTTTTCAATCAACCTATCAATCAAGATTTTAGTCATAATTTGGATAGAAAATGAATAATAATTACTTATTAAATTCAAAGTAAAGCATAATTTATATTGGTGGAAAGATGAGAATCTCCTTAAAAAACCCCTTTTCGTTTTATCAATTTTGGGTTAAAAAATAGTCATCAGCCACATACCCATCATATTGCCACTTTTTGGCCCATCATGATCCCGCACATACCCAAACTCACAATTCTTAAAAACAGTCACTCCTTACAAATCCTATGCAATTCCTTACAAAATCTATAACCCTCCTTAAGCATTTTAATCAAATCTTTGAGTTAAAGCTAAAATAGAATCATACATTCAATGGAATAATTGAAGATAAATGATAAAACCATTAGTATTTTCATTCATAACTTATGAGAAAGATACATAGGAGAGTGTTTGTTTCTAGACTAATATTTGCTTCAATATCAGTAGCTTCTATAAAACTATTTTAAGACTATTACATATAGGACTCATACCCAAGACAACCTACTATTCTATTCATTCATATTCTTCATAGAGTGCCTTTCCTAAACATAGCTTTCACCTGAAACCTTGTTGAGTCTTAAAAATTTGACCTTTTGTAATGAGCCCTGAAATCCCTTTTATAGAATGAGGGAGCAACAAGAATCAGGATCAATTACACTTACATTTCATTTCATTTGAATCTCATTTGTACTAGAATTTGAGAAGTCCATAGTTAGTTGCATGCACTCATTGCGAAAAATGGAAGAGTAAAAGACCAAATTCCACATCATTTGCATGAAGACATGCCAGCTCCTCAAATGGAAAAGTTTGTTGCAGTAGTGTTGAATCCTCATCCTTGTTGACCAAAGAAGATTCTCCACTCGCAGTCCTAGCAAAAACTTGCATACTACCCAAAAGAAATTTATATGCCCCCAACATTAGGAAGTTTGGCACTTCTCCAACCCACTAGCCTAAAATATTTCCACATTCTTAATAGAAACAAGAAATCACATGAATATTGAATAGAATAGTTCTGACAAAAGGGCCATGGTGTTGTCAAAAAAAAAAATGGGACAACGTCATCACTCTGAGTCATCAGCCTTACAGGATACTCGCCCATATCTTGTTCATGGTGGAACTAGAGGAATCGCCACCACCTCCTCATCAGAGTCTTTAGAAGGTACCGAGGAGATTGGATAAGGGTCACACTCCAAATCAGTGTCACCCTCACTGTCTGAAGGGCTATCAAAAGCCTCACTGGGAGAATTATGTCCTCCTAGATAAGCCTTACAATACTTACAAATTTTCTTTGCCTTCTTTTCATATTCCACCAACTTTTTCCCTTTAAACTTGACCAGGTCTTCTAAAATAGTTCAGCTCCTTAGGTGGTAATTACTCCTGACACCATACTTTATAAATTTTTTGCATCCCCTTCTACTCTTTGGTGTATCAAGAGCTCCCTGCGTCTCAATTTCATCCTCAAGAGCATTATCCTCAGACTCAAGAAAACTAAATCTTCTAGACCTTCAAACTAGCCATTAGACTCTCTAGACTTACTCATCTTATTAGTGATAAGAACCATAGAACCTTCACCAACTTCATTCTTGGACTCAAACTTAATAGTCAATGTTTGAATGTAAATTTTGAATGAAAAATATGCCCATCGGTCCTCCTTATATCAAGCCATGCAAGTGTGCCAACCATTAATACTAAAAGAAAGCTCGAGTGCACAAGTTGACAATAGTCTACTTTGATCTTTTTTAACCTCAACCGTTGATCATGTTTTAAAAATAAATCAATGGATAGACTAGTGATGCAACTAATTATGAACAAGTTTTAATTATGCTTTTAATGCCTTTTCTTGATTAGAAAATCCTTGAGTAGATATACATCCACTTTGTACACATATTTCAACCACATACTTAGCATCATTTAAAAAAATTGTGCTATAATCACCCACTTACACATGGGAATTAATTCACTTTTATTTCTTCATAGTAGAATAGTGGGGATTGATCCTGATTTGATCTCAAAATATTGGTTTGTAAATTTTCCTACTTTATTTTCACCTTCCTACACGTATTAATAATTGTCAGGTACTGACGACCAAACTCCCAAACATGTGCCTCAAAGAATAAACTTGAAAAATGGCATCGTTTGGAAATAGTACCCTCTCAGCCAAATTTAACAACCTTCCAGCTCCATTAGATTCCATCAGAGCCCTTTTAGAATGTCTATGTGGCAATTTTCTACTGCAAAATATGGGATACAAGCAGGGCCGTCATGGGATGGTGGGGAGTGGTCAAGATCAACCCACGTCACACACGATCAATTGTTGATTTCCTTCCTTATGAATCAATCCTTGTCATCAGAGCTTGGTGGGTTTCTCAATAAGTGACAGGTGTTGCCCCACACGCTAGCCCATGTATTTAAAATAATATGAATTAAACCAACATAGGCGTGTAGGGAGTGGTCATGATCTGGCCATGTCCCAAATCTGTAACTGTTGATCTTGTTTAAATGACACTAGCTATCTTCACCAAGGAGACCAGGCCCACAAATGTACCAGACACATGGCTAAAGCTTGTCACCCCATGTGAATAAAATAAGAGGAAGTTAATCAGCATGAGCACACAAAGAATGATTGGGATCAACTTTTGATGATCAAACAACCTGATTAAAATCCTAATTTTGCACATGCCACAAAATTTAATCTTAAAATGGGACCATCACTAGGTAGAAGAGAACATGACCCATAAAGGATGAAGGCTAAGGATTTAAGTCATTGTAAAATCAAGCTTCAACCATACGAAAATTTAATACTGGGAAGGACTAAGGTGACTGACAGACTTAAAATTAGGGGGCCAATGAATATAATGGCATCAATGACATAAGAGGTAACTTAAACAGCCGAAGACTGGGAACATTAGGTCAATGCAATAATATAATGGTCAATGGTTTTTCTATACTTATAGCCTAATTTTGGAGGGTTCTAAATCATAGGACCCTAAAACATTTATAAGGAACACAACCCTAAGCCAAAACTGAGGGTCTGAGCCAAAGTTTGCACAATTGTAGAATGGAACCAATTTTTTTTTGAGGGGTTCCATCAATTTCCTAGGAAGCTTCTTTTCTCTTCTCCCTTTAAAATTTGTCTTATCAATTCAATTGTTCGTCTAGCTTCATTCCATCTTCTATCTTTTTTGCATCCTTGCCTCTAGCATTTTCTCTCTTGTTATTTTTCTTGTAGAACTCAATACAACTTGTTATAGCAACTCCAAGCACTCTCAATCTCTCTTAGCTATCACATCTATCTACCTTGCCTTATGCTTGTGAGCATCTTAGGATTCCACATCCCCTATCTATTGCATCTTTACTTCATGATATAGGTTCTCCTCCTTGAGTGTGGATTGCTTTTATAACCTACATTTTGTGATATAGGTTCTCCTCCTTGAGTGGGGTTTGCTTTTATCACTCATAATTGGTGGTGTAGGTTCTACTCCTGAAGTGAGTTTTGCTTTCACCATGCACTTTATCAATTTCAGCTCATTTCTTTCTATCTATCTGGCTATCCATGGAGGTGGGAACACCAAAATGGGGGTTTGACTGAGGCAAACCCCTATACAGCCCCAATATTTTCTCTAGATATTATGCATGAAATTATTGAAAACACTCATTTGCTAGAGGCTCCACTACTTGGGTTTTCTGTAAGATTCTTCTATCTCGTATTCTCTTAATTTATCATTTGTAATTCACTTTATTTCAGTCTTGTTACATGATGTGATATTCCATCATTCTGTAAGTTCTTAGTGATCTGATTGCTAGTATTCACTTTGTCATTTTGTATGATAAATTTACTTTCTAGTCCATATGAGATGCCAGTGCACCTTTGAGATGCCAACACGTCGCGCTATCATCCTTATTTTGTGTTGTCCTTTGGCTAAGAGCTTGTCACTCTATCTAGAAAATAATCATCACTTTCTCTTTATGATTATAGAAATCTTATGTTGTTCCTTGAGGTAGTTTAGGGAAATTCACCCCATGAGGCTCTCTGAATGAAGATAACTTGTGAGTAGCGAGTCCCCCTTCTCTACAGTTCCAAACAAGCACACTTTTGACCTACACATATAGGTCACAATGTAGCTTGCTCAAAAAGCCAAGTGAGAATATCCCTTTTTCAAATGAGTGGAGGAGAGAGAATATTCTTTGGAATATTCTCATGGGTGAGGAAAAAAGCATACTTTTCAATTTAAAACAAAGTTTTATTTGTGCAAAAAGGGGAAAGAATATTCCATGGGAATATTCCTGTTTTGGAGGAATGTACAAAGGATGAATAGTCCCTTGGAATATTCCCTTCCAAGTGGAAGAATTAGTAATTTTATAATTAAAACAAAGTTTCAAATATGAAAATTAGGATAATTATATGGTATTCATTAAATAATTGGTTTAATGGAGCTCAAATGAAAAAGCAATGGATGAGATTGATTTGATATATCAATGGTCACAAATGAAAGGAGGATGAAACATGGATCAAGGATTCTCATCAATGGATGAGAATCAAAGATCACATGGATCAAGAAAAGATCAAGGGCTCACAATCATGCAAACAAACACACTTTCCAATAACTTTAAAAAGTTGTTTCAAAGTTTGTTTGGAGTAATCACTACCCTTTTTTAGAGAAAAATAACAATGAATGTATGGAGCTATTTTTTTGGTATTTTCTCTACAAATAAGGTATGTCTAAAATGACTCTATTATAGGATGATAGTGTCTAAATATGTAAAGGTATAAGTGATTAATTTGGAAGATTCTAAAAGAGGTTATCGATTAGCTATAGTGTAACCCAAGTTTCAGTTTATTTTTGACAAGGAACCCTCATAGGACTAGGACTAAAAGATAAGGTGAACTCCCAAACTTGATTGAGGAGCTAGAAGGATTCACATGTAGGACAAAAGATATGATGACTAGGTTCAATGACAATGTTTGTTGAATCAAGGGTTTATCCAAAGCGTGAAAGGTGCCTATCCTAAAATCTACAAATAGATGATCTCTCGAAAGGAAATAAAGACCCCTAAGATGAAAGTAAGATGTATAACTAGGGTACCTATCGCTAAGACTAAATGATTCCTAAAGGATGTAATCGTGCAAGTTTTGAGAAAATTTTCTAGTTTTTGTCCAAGAATCAGTGAAAAAGGATAAGTCATATATTGGTTTAACTATTTTTTCTTGGTCTATGATAGTAAACTCTAGTTTTTTGATACTCAGGAAAATGCATTACAAAATTTAATAGTTGTGGTTTTCTTTTAAATTGAGTTTTAGGTGTTAGACACATGTTTTATTTTTAGTAGATGTAACTCAGGGTATCAAATGTGACTCAGGACTAAGCAGATGTAGTTTTTGAGACTCTGATTATGTACTGGTAAAATTTCTATGATAGGGGCATATGCGTCATTCTAGACTGCAGATGCCCCTCACCTATTTAGATGCATCATAGAATGTAACAAGTGTGGGTTTTCAAATAGATGCAGTTTTCTACTAACTAGATGTGAGCTATTATGGAAGATGTGATTCAAATTTAAATGGATGCAACTCAACTCAGATTCTAGGACATGCAAATTACATTAAGTTTCTAATAGATACAACTAACTCTATAACAAATGTGACACTATGTATCAGTTGCATGTTTCTGGTGATTAGTTGTGGATTTCTAGTGACTGATGATGTAAACTGACTCTATTTCATGATCAAGTTTTGGAAAAACAATGAAAACAATCAGAAGACAATGTATTTTCATTTTGATGATCAGGAACATATGTATTTCTAGAAAACAAGTACAATCCTAAGGCTGTGAAGGACATTATTTACTGAGTTCTCACTTGGGTTTTACCCCAACTACACTTATTCAAGGTGGATCAGTAGTAGCTTGACCCCACTAGCTCCCTCCATGGCTCAACACTTCATTCAGGCCAACCAAGCTATATTACCCATGAAACTCCCATGGCATACTTCTCATCTCTAAAATCAACTGTAAAAATATGAGACAACTTCATAGGTCTGACCTACTACACCAGTAAATAGAGGGGTTTTTACCACTAAAAATAAGGGTTTTTAATTTAGGCATTTCATTCATGGGGTATCATCCATGCAGTGAGAGACCATTACTTCCGTTCTCATCAAAACAATACTTATGATTCTTGAGCTTTCCTCAAGAACCCATTTTATATACCGGCTAGAAGTCGCTCAGGTTCAGCATGTGATCAGTCTGAGTCATCTTGGGGTGAGTACCTTTTTCCACCAAGACATGCCCAATTTCTAGAGTCAATAATCAGTTCTCTTATACATAATATCGTATGAATGTATAAGGGGAGATGATACTTTGATATACTGAATCGTGAGGGTAATGATAGAGCATGCTTTCACACCAAACACAGTAAACAATTGTAAATTTTAAACCCAAATGACAATTTTCTAATCTACTACAAAGTTTGTTTCAAAAAATAAAGTCTTCGACACACGTCCTACACAAAACTGTGTTAACTCCCTAAAACACACTGCAAACCAAACAATTAGCTAAAACAAAAAGACAATGAAAGACTAAAAATTAGAAATTGAACCCAAAAATTTCACCAATCGGATGCGTCATTCAGCGCGGTAGATGCATCACAAATTTTCACCAGTTAGCTACAATTTGATAAGTCACATATGCATCGAAATTTGTTAGATGTGTCATTTTCTTCATTAGATGCAGTTCGTAATATCAATTGTGTCATTTTGTCTATCAAATGCGTCAGGTCGTATGATACCTACAAAAATTGAATAAAACGTCTATAGATTTGTGAAGAATGTGTCTTCATGTCGAGTTCACCAATGTAACATCATGAAAATAGGAAATATTAAAAGCAAATACAAATCCTATAAACTCTAATGTAATCTAAAGTCAAACAACAAAGAATAAAGGAAATAAGCTAAAACATAAAACAATATCACCAAAGATTGATGTAACTCTATGGATAAAATTTGTTGTCCTCCATTTTTCCATGTTGGTATTCTTACCCTCATATCTCCAGTAAGTGTGCAAGTATAGCCTTGATAGATGTGATTATAGAAAAATATCGAAGATTCAATAAGTGCTCCAAAATTCATACAATTTCAGGAGGAGTTGCAATGATAAAAGTGAGATCAATTTATAGAAAATTGATCATTTGAATGATAGGCTAGGATCGAAAGATAAATGGACAATTGAGATCAAAGGATTTGACATGGATTATGATAACTATTAGTACTGAAATGAGTGATAAAAACTAAGAATAGAGATAAAGATTAAATAATGATTTAATCTTCAAGTTTGGTATTTGAAAATAGAAGAATAATGTTTCCATGAGAAAGATAAAGATAGATTAAAAGCAATGTTTTGTTCAAATGCACACACAAAATTTAATTAATTAAATATTGATATTTAATTAATAAGCATCTACATGCATACGAGTTAGAACTAGATAACTGACTAGTTATGACAGAGAGTTTATTTGTGAAAGACACTCAAACATTAAATCAGGAGATAACTGACTGATTCTAATAGATCTCGACTCGAGTGAGAATGAATACTTAGATAACTTAAACATTTATCTAGATTTAAAGGAATGTGTTATAAATAGACTTTTATGAATTAAATGATTATTTAATTCAAGATTCAACATTTTAAGGATAAATTAAATAAATAAGATTTACTTAATTGAGTGAAGAAAATGTCAAATAAATAATTAAAGTATAAAAGTATTTATTTAATTATAGTTGAATATATGATAAAGATAAATTAAAGAAGAATTTGTTTAATTTAAGGAGGATAAAGTTAATTAGTGACATAATTAAATAAAGGAAATTTATTTAATTAATTAGGATAGAATATAGATAATGTGAATTAATTAAATAATTAAGTTTATTTAATTAATAGATGAGTAAATGTTAAATTGAAATAATTAAAAGTTATTTAATTAATAGATGAGAAAGAAATTTAGAAAGTAGTTAAATAATTAACATTATTTAATCACAACCATGAAAATACAAATTATGAAGAAATTGAAGTCGTAGGCTTAGACCAAATTTCAGTGTCTACACATATGGTTAAAGGATTGGGTTTAAGAGTCCAATGTATAGGGTAGAGGGTATCCAGGTTGAGAGTTTAGGGTTTGAGGGATGAGGATGGAGGGATTAATGGTTGAGGGTTGAGAATTAAGGGTTCGGTATTTAATGTATATGGTAGAGGGTAGAGGGTTAAGGGTTGAGGTTTGAGGGTTTAAGGTTCAGGGTAGAGGATTGAGGGTATAGGGTTGGGGGATTAGGTTTGAGGGTCCAATGTATAGGGTAGAGGGTATAGGGGTTAAGGGATTAGGGTTTAAGGGTTGAGGGATTAAGGGTCAAGAGGGTTGAGAGATTAGGGTAGAGAGTTTAATAAGTGGGTTTAAGGGTTTAAGGGTTGAGGGATTAGGGTTGAGGGTAGAGGGTAGAGGATTGAGGGTAGAGGGTAGAAGGTTTAAGGGTTGAGGGTTTAGGGTTAAGGGTTTAGGGTTGAGTGTCTAAGGGTTTATACAATAAAGGGTAGAGGGTAGAGGGTTTAGTTGTTGAGGGTTTAGGGTTTAAGGTTGAGGGTAGAGGATTGAGGGTATAGGGTTGGAGGATTAGCGTCGAGTGTCTAATGTATATGGTAGAGTGTATAGGGGTAGAGGGATTAGGGATTAAGGGTTGAGGGATTAAGGGTCAAGAGGGTTGAGGGATTAGGATAGAGAGTTTATTAAGTGGATTTAAGGGTTTAAGGATTGAGCATTAGGTTTGAAGGTATAGGGTAGAGGATTGAGGGTAGAGGGTAGACAGTTTAAGGGTTTAGGGTTTAAGGTTTAAGGGTTGAGAGTTTAAGGTTGAGCGTAGAGAATTGAGGGTATAGGGTTAGGGGATTAGGGTTGAGGGTTCAATGTATATGGTAGAGGGTATAGGGGTTGAGGGATTAGTGTAGAGATTTTACTAAGTGGGTTTAAGGGTTTAAGGGTTGAGGGATTAGGGTTGAGGGTAGATGGTAGATGATTGAGGGTAGAGGGTATAGGGTTTAAGGGTTTAGGGTTTGAGGGTTGAGGGTTGAGGTTTTAAGGTTGAGGGTATAGGATTGGGGGATTACAGTTGAGGGCCCAATTTATAGAGTAGAGGGTATAGGGGTTGATGGATTAGGGTTTAAAGGTTGATGGATTAAGGGTAAAGAGGGTTGAGGGATTAGGGTAGAGATTTTACTAAGTTGGTTTAAGGGTTTAAGGGTTAAGGGTAGAGGGTAGATGATTGAGGGTAAAGGGTAGAGGGCTTAAGGGTTCAATGTTAAGGGTTTAAGGTTGAGGGTAGAGGATTGAGGGTATAAGGTTGGAGGATTAGGGTTGAGGGTATAGTGTAGAGGGTATAGGGGTTGAGGGATTAAGGTTTAAAGGTTGAGGGTGTAGGGTTGAGGGATTAGGGTAGAGAGTTGACTCAGTGGGTTTAAGGGTTGAAGTATTACAATTGAGGATAGAGTGTATTGGGTTCAGGGTAGAGGGTAGATGGTTTAAGGGTTTAGGGTTTAAGGGTTGAGGGTTTAGGGTTTAGGATTGAGGGTTTAGTGTTTAAGGATTTAAGGGAGGGTTTAGTGTTTAAGGCTTTAAGGGTTGAGGGTTTAGGGTTGAGGGATTATGGTAGAGAGGGAGGGATGGATGGAAATATGGATGGAGGTAGAACTAAGATAGAGAGAAGGAGAGAAGAGGAGAGAGGGATATAGATATATGAGGGTTGAGGATCCAATGTATAAAGTAGAGGGTTGGGGCCTTATAGAGTATAGGAGAGAGTGAGAGAGAGAGAGGTGAGATGTATAGATAGAGAGAAAAGGATAGGGGTTGAGGGTACAGGGTTGAGAGATTAGGGTGGAGGACCTATAGGTTTGATGGTTAAGGGTATTAGGTTTGTGGTATTAGGGTTGATGATATTTGGTTGAGGGTATAGGGTAGAAGGTTTAAAGTTTTAGGGTTAAAGGGTTTAGGGTTGAGGGACAATGGTTGAGGGTAGAGGGTTTATGGTATAGGTTTGAGGGTATATGGTTGAAGGATTAGGTTGAGGGTCCAATGTAAATGGTAGAGGGTATAGGGGTTGAGGGTTTCAAGTTTAAGAATTGAGAGTTGAGAATTGATGTATGAGGGTTTAATGTATAGGGTAGATGGTAGAGGGTAGAGGTTTTAAGGATTTAGAGTTTAAGGGTTGAGGGTTGAGGGTTGAGGGTTGAGGGTTGAGGGTTGAGGGTTGAGGGTTGAGGGTTGATGGTTGAGGATTGAGAGTATAGGGTTGATGGATTAGGGTTGAGGTTCCAATATATAGGGTAGAGGGTAAAGGGGTTGAGGGATTAGGGTTTGAGGGTTGAGGGTAGAGGGTAGAGGGTTGAGGGATTAAGGGTTGAGGTTTTAGGGATTAGGGTAGAGAATTTTATTTGATTTAAGGGTTTAAGGCTTGAGGGATTGGAGTTGAGGGATTAGGGTTTAGGGTAGAGGGTATTGGGTTGAGGGTAGAGGGTAGAGGGTAGAGGGTAGAAGTTTTAAAGGTTTATGGTTTAAGGGTTGAGGTTTTAGGGTTTAGGGTTTAGGGTTGAGTGTTTAAGGGTCTATAGGGTAGAGGTTTTAGGTTTGATGGTTTAAGGGTTGATGGTTGAGGGTTTAAGGTTGAGGGTAGACAATTGAGGGTATAGGGTTGTGGGATTAGGGTTTAGGGTCCAATGTATAGGGTAGAGGGTATAGGGATTGAGGGATAAGGGTTTAAGGGTTGAGGGTTGAGATTTGAAGGATTAGGGTAGATAGTTTACTAAGTGGGTTTAAGGGTGTAAGGATTGAGGGATTAGGATTGAGGGTAGAGAGTATTGTGTTTACGGTAGAGGGTAGATGGTTTAAGGGTATAGGGTTTAAAGGTTGATGGATTAAGGTTGAGGCTAGAGGATTGAGGGTATAGGGTTGATAGATTGGGGTTGATGGTCCAATGTATAGGGTAGAGGGTATAGGGGTTGAGGAAATAGGGTTTAAGGGTTTAGTGTTGAGGGTAGAGGGTTGAGGGCTTAAGGACCGAGGGATTAAGGGTTGAGGTTTTAGGGGTTAGGGTAGATATTTTTTGTGGATTTAATGGTTTTAAGGGTTTATGGATTAGGGTGTAGGGTAGAGGGTATTTGGTAGAGGATAGAGGGTAGATAGTAGAGGGTTTAATGGTTTAGGGTTTAAGGGTTGCGGTTTTAGGCTTTAGGGTTTAGGGTTGAGTGTTTAAGGGTTTATAGGGTAGAGGGTTTAGGATTGAGGGTTTAAGGCTTGAGGGTTGAGGGTTTAAGATTGAGGGTAGAGGATGGAGGGTATAGGGTTGGGGGTTTAGGTTGAGGGTCCAATGTATAGGGTAGAGAGTATAGGGGTTGAGGGATTAGGGTTTAAGGGTTGAGGGTTGAGGGTTAAGGGATTAAGGATCAAGAGGGTTGAGGGATTATGGTAGAGAGTTTACTAAGTGGGTTTAAGGGTGTAAGGGTAGAGGGATTAGGTTTTAGGGTAGAGGGTATTTTGTTGAGGGTAGAGTGTAGATGGTTTAAGGGTTTAGGGTTGGGGGTTTAAGGTTGAGGATAGAGGATTGAGGGTATAGGGTTGGGGGATTAGAATTGAGGGTCCAATGTATAGGGTAGAGGTAATAGTGTTTGAGGGATTAGGGTTTAAGGGTTGAGAATTGAGGGTTAAGTGATTAAGGGTCAAGAGGGTTGAGGGATTAGGGTAGAGAGTTTACTAAGTGGGTTTAATAGTTTAAGGGTTGAGGGATTAGGGTAGAGGGTAGAGGGTATTTTGTTTAGGGCAGAGGGTAGAGGGTAGAGGGTTTAAGGGTTTAGGATGTAATGGTTTAGTGTTGATGGTTCAGGGTCAAGGGTAGAGGGTTTACAGTTTACAGTTGAGTGTTTAAGGGTTTAAGGGTTGAGGTTTTAAGGTTTAAGTGTTGATGGATTAAGGGTCAAGAAGGTTCACGAATTAGGGTAGAGATTTTAATAATTAGGTTTAAGAGTTTAAGGGTTGAGGGATTAGGTTTGATGGTAGAGGGTAGATGATTGAGGGTAAAGGCTAGAGTGTTTAAGGGTTGAGGGTTGAGAGTTTAGGGTTTAGGGTAGAGGATTGAGGTTATTAGGTTGGGGGATTAGGTTTGATGGTCCAATCTATAGCGTAGAGGGTATAGGGGTTGAGGTATTAGGGTTTGAGGGTTGAGGGTTGAGGTTTGAGGGTTGGGGGATTAAGCATCAAGAGGGTTGAGGTATTAGGGTAGAGAGTTGACTAAGTGGGTTTAAGGGTTGAGGGTAGAGGGTCGATGGCTTAGGGGTTGAGTGTTTACAATTTATGGTTGAGGGTTGAGTGTTTAAGGGTTTCAGGGTTGAGGTATTAGGGTAGAGAGTGATGGAGGTAGAACATAGATTGAGAGGAGAGAAGATGAGGGGGGGATAGAGATATATGAGGGTTGAGGATACAATGTATAGGGTAGAGGGTTTAGAATTGAGGGTATAGGGTTGAGGCCCTATAGAGGGTAGGAGAGAGGGAGGGAGAGGGAGGTGAGATGTATAGATAGAGAGAAAGGAATGGGGGTTGAGGGTATGGGGTTGAGGGATAAGGGTGGAGGACCTATAGGGTTCATGGTTAAGGGTATTAGGTTTGAGGGATTAGGGTTGAGGGTAGAGGGTATTGGGTTGAGGGCATAGGGTACAAGGTTTAAGGGTTTAGGGTTAAATGGTTTAGGGTTTAGGGATAAGGGTTGTGGGTAGAGGGTTTATGGTATAGTTTTGAGGGTATATGGTTGAAGGATTAGGGTGAGGGTCTAATGAAAATTGTACAGGGTATAGAGGTTAAGTGTTTAGGGTTTAATAATTGATGGTTAAGGGATTAAGGGTTGAGGGTTGAGAATTGAGGTTTGATTCTTTAATGTATAGGGTAGATGTTAGAAGGTAGAGGAAGGTTGAGGGTTGAGGTTGAGGGTGAGGAGGGATTAGGGTTAGGGTTGAGGTTCCAATATATAGGGTAGAGGGTATAGGGGTTGAGAGATTAGAGTTTAAGGGTTGAGGGTACAGGGTACAAGGTAGATGGATTAAGGGTTGAGGGTTTACGGATTAGGGTAGAGAGTTTTCTTGGATTTAAGGGTTTAAGGCTTGAGGGATTAGAGTTGAGGGATTAGGGTTTAGGGTAGAGGGTATTGGGTTGAGGGTAGAGGGTTTAAGGGTTGAGGTTTCAGGTTTTATGGTTTAGGGTTGAGTGTTTAAGGGTTTATAGGGTAGAGGTTTTGTGGTTGAGGGTCCAATGTATAGGGTAGAGGGTATAATGGTTGATGGATTAGGTTTTAAGGTTTGAAGGTAGAGGGTAGAGGGTAGTGGGTAGAGGGTTGATGGATGAAGGGATAAGGGACTAAGGGTTGAGGATTTATGGGTTAGGGTAGATATTTTTCCTATATTTAATGGTTTTAAGGGTTGAGGGATTATTGTTGAGGTATTAGGGTTTAGTGTATATGGTATTGGGTAGAGGGTAGAGGGTTGAGGGTTTAGGGTTGAGGGTAAAGGATTGGGTTTATAGGGTTAGTGGATTTGGGATGAGGGTCCAATGTATAGGGTAGAGGGTATAGGGGTTGAGGGATTAGGTTTTAAGGGTTGAGGGTGGAGGATTGAGGGATTAAGGGTCAAGAGGTTTGAGGGATTAGGGTAGAGAGTTTACCAAGTGGGTTTAAGGTTTTAATGGTAAAGGGATTAGGGTTGAGGGTAGAGGGTAGATGGTTTAAGGGTTTAGGGTTTAAGGGTTGAGGGTTGCGGGTTTAAGGTTGAGAATAGAGGATTGCGGGTATAGGGTTGGGGGATTAGGGTTGAGGGTCTAATGTTAGGGTAGAGGGTATAGGGTATAGGGGTTGAGGTATTAGGATTTAAAGGCTGAAGGTTAAGTGATTAAGGCTCAAAAGGGTTGAGGGATTACGGTAGAGAGTTTAATAAGTGGGTTTAATGGTTTAAGGGTTGATGGATTAGGGTTTAGGGTAGAGGGTAGAGGGTTTAAGGGTTTACGATGTAAGGGTTTAGGGTAGAGGGTAGAGGTTTTTGGGTTTATAGTTTAAGGTTGAGTGTTTAGGTGTTTAAGGGATGATGGTTTAGGGTTGAGGGATTAAAGGTCAAGAGGGTTCAAGGATTATGGTAGAGAGTTGACTACGTGGGTTTAAGGATTGAAGGGCTAAGGTATTAGGGTTGAGGATAAAGGATAGATGGTTTCAGGGTTGAGTATTTATGGTTTAGGGTTGAGGTTTGAGTGTTTAATGGTTTAAGCGTTGAGGGTTTAGGGTTGAGGGATTAGGGTAGAGAGGTAGGGATGGATGGATAAAGAGATGGAGGTAGAAATGACATTGAGAGGAGAGAAGAGGAGGGAGGGATAGAGATATATGAGGGTTGAGGATCTGATGTATAGGGTAGAGGGTTGAGAATTGTGGGTATAGGTTTCAAGTTCTACAGAAGGTAGGAGAGAGGGAGGGAGAGAGAGGTGATATGTATGGATAGATATAAATGGATAGGGTTGAGGTTATAGGGTTGAGGGATTAGGGTGGAGAGCCTATAGGGTTGATGGTTAAGGGTATTAGGTTTGAGGGATTAGGGTTGATGGTAGAGTTTATTGTGTTGAGGGATAAGGGTTGAGGGTAGAGAGTTTATGGTATAGGTTTGAGTGTATATGGTTGAAGGATTATATTGAGGGTCTAATGTAAATGGTAGAGAGTATAGAGGTTGAGGGTTTAGGGTTTAATAATTGAGGGCTGAGGGATTAGGGTTGAGGTTCCAATATATAGGGTAGAGGCTATAGGGGTTGAGGGATTATAGATTAAGGGTTGAGGGTGGAGGGTTGAGTGATTAAGGGTTGAGTGTTTATGAGATAGGGTATAGAGTTTTCATGGATTTAAGGGTTTAAGGCTTGAAGGATTAGAGTTGAGGGATTAGGGTTTAGGGTAGAGGGTATTGGGTTGAGGGTAGAGGGTAGAGGGTTTAACGGTTGATGTTTTATGGTTTATGGTTTAAGGTTGAGTGTTTAAGGGTTTATAAGGTAGATATTTTAGGGTTGAGGGTTTAAGGGTTGAGGGTTGAGGGTTTAAGGTTGAGGGTAGATGAATGCGGGTATGGGGTTGGTGGATTATGGTTTAGGGTCCAATGTATAGGGTAGAGGGTATAGGGCTTTAGGGATAAGGGTTTAAGGGTTGAGGGTTGATGGATTAAGGGTCAAGAGGGTTGAGGGATTAGGGTAGAAAGTATACTAAGTGGGTTTAAGGGTTGAGGGTAGATGGTATTGGTTTTAGGGTAGAGGGTAGATTGTTTAAGGGTTTAGGGTTTAAGGGTTGAGGGTAGTGGACTGAGAGTATAGGGTTGAGATATTAGGGTTGAGGGTCCAATGTATAGGGTAGAAAGTATAGGGGTTGAGGGATTAGGTTTTAAGGGTTGAGGGTAGAGGGTAGAGGGCTAAGGGTTTAAGGGTTAAGGGATTAAGGGTTGAGGGTTTAGGGGTTAGGGTAGAGATTTTTCTTGGATTTAATGGTTTTAAGGGTTGAGGGATTAGGCATGAGTTATTAGGGTTTAGCATAGAGGGTATTAGGTAGAGGGTAGAGGGTAGAAGGTAGAGGGTGAAAGGGTTACTATTTTAGGGTTTAGGGTTTAGGGTTGAGTTTTTAATGGATTGTAGGGTAGAGGGTTTAGGGTTGAGGGTTTAAGATTGAGGGAAGAGGATTGAGTGTATAGGGGTGGGGGATTTGGGTTGAGGGTCCAATGTATAGGATAAAGGGTATAGGGGTTGAGGGATTAGGGTTTAAGGGTTGAGGATTGTAGGTTGAGGGGTTAAGGGTCAATAGGGTGGAGGGATTAGGGTAGAGAGTTTACTAATTTTGTTTAAAGGTTTAAGGGTTGAGGGATTCGAGTTGAGGGTAAAGGGTATTGGGTTGTGGGTAGAGTGTATATTGTTTAAGGGTTTAGGGTTTAAGGGTTGAGGGTTGTGGGTTTAAGGTTGAGCATAGAGGATTAAGGTTATAGGGTTGGGGGATTATGGTTGAGGGTCCATTGTATAGGGTAAAGGGTATAGGGGTTTGAGGGATTAGGGTAGAGAGTTTACTAAGTGGGTTTAATGGTTTAAGGGTTGAGGGATTAGGTTTGAGGGTAAAGGGTATTGGGTTGAGGGTAGAGGGTATAGGTTTTAAGGGTTTATAATGTAAGGGTTTAGGGTTGATGGTTTAGGGTTGAGGGTAGAGGGTTTAGGGTTTAGGGTTGAGTGTTTAAGGGTTTAAGGGTTGAGGGTTTAGGGTTGATGGATTACAGTTGAGGGATTAGGGTAGAAAGGGAGGGATGGATGGATAGAGAGATGGAGGGAGAACTGAGATAGAGAGGAGAGAAGAGGATAGAGGGACAGAGATATATGAGGGGTTAGGATCCAATGTATAGGGTACAAGGTAGATGGTTTAAGGGTTTAGGGTTTGAGTGTTAAAGGTTGGGGGTTTAAGGTTGAGGGTAGAGGATTGAGGGTATAGGGTTGAGGGTCCAATGTATAGGGTAGAGGGTATAGGGGTTGATGGATTAGGGTTTAATGGTTGAGGGTTGAGGGTTAAGGGATTAAGGGTCAAGAGGTTTGATGGATTAGGGTAGAGAGTTTACTAATTTGGTTTAATGGTTTAAGTGATGAGGGATTAGGGTTGAGGGTAGAGGGTACTGGATTGAGGGTAGATGGTAGTGGGTTTAATGGTTTAGGGTTGAGGGTAGAGGGTTTACGGTTTATGGTTGAGTGTTTAAGGGTTTAAGGGTTGAGGTTTAGGGTTGAGGGAATATGGTTGAGGAATTAGGGTAGAAAGGGGGGATAGATGGATAGAGAGATGGAGGGAGAACTAAGATACAAAGAAGGAGAGAAGAGTACAAGGTGACAGAGATATATTATGATTGAGGATCCAATCTATAGGGTAGAGGATTGAGAATTGAGGGTATAGGGTTGATGACCTGTAGGGTTGAGGGATTAGGGTTGAGGGTACATATGATTGAAGGATTGGGGTTGAGAGTCCTATGTATAGGTTGAGTGAGTGAGAGGGAGAGAGGGAATTGCAAGTATAGGGTTAAGGACCTATAGGGTTGATGGTTTAGGGTATTGGGTTGAGGGTAGAGGGTTTAAGGGTTTAGAGTGTAAGGGTTTATGGTTGAGGGTAGATGGTTTAGGATTTAGGGAAATGGTTTGAGGGTATATGGTGGAAGGTTTATGGCTGATGGTCCAATGTATAGGGTACATGGTATATGGGTTGATGGTTGGGGGATTAAGGGTTAAGGATTAAGAATTAAGGGTCGAGGGTTTAATGTATAGGGCAGAGGGTAGAGAGTAGAGGGTTTAAGGGTTTAGGGTTTAAGAGTTGAGGGTTGAGGGTTTAAGGGTTGAGGATTGATCATATAGGGTTGACGGTAAAATTGGCAACCTAACTTGGCCTATTTGAGAAAATGGGTCCAAGAAATGGGGTCTACCAAGAGACCCTATTTCTTGGACCCATTTTCTCAAATAGGCCAAGTTAGGTTGCCAACTTCACCCACTAGCTTTCCAATTTGGTGAAATTGGAAATGTAGTGGCATGTTTGAAAAAATGGGTCCAAGATATGGGGTCTCCCAGTGATTTACATCACCAGGTACCCCATTGCTTGGACCCTTTTTTTCAAACAGGCCAAGTTAGGATGCCAATTTCACCCACTAGCAAGCCAATTCGGTGAAATTGGCAATGTAGTGGTCTATTTGAAAAAATGGGTCAGATAAATGGGGTCTCTCGGTTATTTACATCACTGGGAGAACCCATTTATTGGACCCATTTTTTCAAACAACCCAAGTTAGGATGCCATTTTCACCCATGAGCTTGCTAATTCGGTGAAATTTTCAATGTAGTGGCCTATTTGAAAAAATTGTTCCAAGAAATGGAGTCTCCTGGTGATTTACATCACCAAGAGACCCCATTTCTTGGACCCATTTTTTTAAATAGGCCAAGTTAGGATGTCAATTCCACCCACTAGCTTGCCAATTTGGTGAAATTAGCAACCTAACTTGAGAGGGATATGAGTAATAGAGAGATACTTGAGAGAGGGAGAGAGGGTAGGAGGGAGAGACTTGAGAGAGAGAGAGAGGGAGGGAGTGGGAGAGAGATAGAGGGTAGAGGATAGAGGGTATAAGGGTTAAGGGTAGAGGGTAGAGGGGAGAGAGATAGAAGGATTGAGTGAGTGAGAGAAAGAGAGAGAGTCAAGAGAGGGAAAGGAGTGAGTGAGTGAGAGAGAGAGACTTGAGAGAGGTAGAGGGATTAAGGACAGTCTTGAGAGAGAGAGAGGGAGGGAGTTAGAGAGAGATAGAGGGTATAACAGTTAAGGGTAGAGGGTAGAGGGGAGATAGATAGGAGTGAGTGAGTGAGTGGGGGAGAGTTGAGAGAGGGATAGAAGGAGTGAGCAATTGATAGAGAGTTGAGAGAGGGAGACGGGGTAGGAGGGGATGGAGAGAGAGAGGGAGGGAGAGATAGAGGATATGGGGTGGTGGTATAGGGAGAGAGGAGAGAGAGAGGGGTGGAGAACCTGGAGGATGAGAGAGGAGTGGGGAGAGAGATAGAGGGCACCTATAGGGTTGATGGTTTAGTGTTTAGGCTTTAACAATATATGGTTGAAGAATTAAGGTTGAGGGTACATATGGTTGAAGGATTAGGGTTGAGGGTCCAATGTATAGGGTAGAGGGTATTAGGGTTTAGGGTTTAGGGTTTAAGGATAGAGGGTAGAAGGTAAGGGTTTAGGGTTGAGGGTAGAGGGTTTAGGGTTTGGGTTTGAGGGTATAGGTTTTAGGGTTTAGGGCTGAGGGTAGAGGGTTAAGGGTTTAAGGGTAGAGGGATTAAGGGTTTTGGGTTGAGGGTAGAGGGTATAGACAAAGAGAGAAAATAAATCTATAAAATAATTAACTTTTTCATAACATGAGCACGTTTCAAGAAGCAGTAGAGATATGGTCATTTTTTAGCAAGAAATTATGCACTCACGTTATAATGCGAGAAAATTTTGGATTGCTCTAAAAATGGTAAAATACTCAATATACTTGTGATCTCAAGGCCCAAATTTTATATATTCTCTTGGTTTTGCGCGTGCTCTGACAAAAAGTGGCATTTTGATGATGTGAAGTGTTCATGCATGTTTCTCACATTCCACCATCTTTTTCATGATCTTTCCACCAGCTTTGCATGAAACAACAGAGTTTTCACATTGAAAGTAATATAATATCAATTCAAGTATGAATTCCATTCAAAAGTGATGTAAATTGAAGTTTGGAGGGGAACAAGCTTTTTAAAAAGTCAAATTGTTGAGGAGTTTGAAGAAAGAAGAAGCAAAGGCTACATAATTGGGTATAACTCCTCCATTTGAAACTCTGGTTTTTAAGGTATGTGAAGTCTTTACAAATTTTCTTTCATTCTATTATCTAGCTTGCATTCGTTTTTGTTATTTTGCATATTCCATATTGCTCATTATTTGTTTGTCATTATAACCTTAGGTTGTCAATGCACATTTTAAATTACACAATTCTATACACTTACCAATTACATATTTAAACCACATCTCTTTGAGGCATTTTGTTATTTAACAAGTGACTTACCTTTTGTATGCTTCCACATTTTGTATAAAAATATATATGACATAAGTTATAAGGAAGTAAAATAAAACATCATTTCTCAATCCTTTATTATGGATGTGCATACCACTCTCCAAAGCTTTCATTGAGGTATCACTAAACTTTCCTAATCTCTTATGTTGTGATATATTTTAAATGTTTCCTTGATTATTCTACCTACAAGGGATTCTAACTCTTCTCTCCACTATTTCAAGACTCTTTATTCAAGGCTAAGTTAGAAACATGGGGAAAGGTGCAACCTATCTTGCAATAATGGCTCAAAATGTAAGCATAGACAAGAAATTTGAATTGTTTGACAATGATTCTTTCATATAAATGAATGAAAAATGTGGTAGCATTGACAAGCTAGTTATCTTGGCAAGATAGTGAGCTCACTCACTAGCTTGCCAATGTAGTAAGGTTGAGAAGGTAGGGGCAGCATATGCCTCATAGAATTGGGGACTCATGGTGATGTATTAGCGTATGCCTCATAGAAATGGGGTCTTTGGGTGATATACATCACCATGAGTCCCCAATTCTATGAGGCATATGTTGCCCCTACCTTCTCAACCCTACCACATTGGAAAGCTAGTGAGTGAGCTAACTTGCCAATGCTCCACTAGCTTGCCAATACGGTAGGGTTAAGAAGGTAGGGGCAGCATATGGCTCATAGAAATGGTGTCTCAGAGTGATGATTATATCACTACGAGACCCCATTTCTATGAGGCATATGCTATCCCTACCTTCTCAACCTTATCACATTGACAAGCTAGTGATTTGTAAGGGAAAGGGGAGGAAGATTTGGGCATCTCAAAGTAACCTCCATAACAGTAGTGCCTTTGGTAAATTTCATTTCGATTAGGTTGCCTCAAAGACATGTACAACTATGTCCTAAAGTAGAAACAGATAGTTTATTTCCCACATTGATCCTTTTGAGAGAAGCACATGTAAATTCAACAACATGCATTAATAGATTCTACAACAAGAACCAACAGACATGAAAGATAGGATAGAAACCAAAACAAACAGATTTACATGGGGAAAATCCTTTCAGATAAAAAACCCCACACTCCAAAGATTGAGCCATTGTATTATTCAGCAACAAATGGTTACAATACAATTTCAAGCTCATAGCCTTTTCAGAGATTACATCTTGTTCATTCTGGATACAACTGGTAGTAACTGATCACTCAGTACATAGGAGAGAGTTTGGCAGCATAACCCTGCCTCTACTTTAGCCTCATGGCCTAGCCTTTCAGCCAGCCACTCGGCTCTCTCTCTTCTTCTCTTCGGCTCTTAGACTCTCTGCTTTGATATATAACGTCAATATACATATATGCATTCAAGCTCTGTGAATCGGTTGCTTCCAACTGTCAGATCACAATGGTCAAATCAACCAGCTCAGCATTGTAGATGTTTCCACTTCCTTGCATAGAAGATAATACATCTAGGTCACACCATGTAGGATAACCTTCATTCAGTCAACAACGATAAACTTGTGTCGCATGTCGGTGAGAAATTAACCGTCTCCCCGATGCCACAAGACCTGAGATATCAAGAGTCATCCCTATTGGCAAGAGGTTACACTGAGTCCAGAAAGCTATCACTAAGACTCCGCCATGTTGCCAAGACCTCATACCGATGATCACCACTTGTATCACTATCGCCAAGACCATCGTTGTTTGATGAGACATCATACTGAGGCTCCAGAGTTACATCGACCTCAGCAATCTCATTGGCAAGACTATCACTCTTTGCCAAGACTTCATAACGAGCTCATCATGCTATACCAAAACACCAGTCGGCAAGACATATCACTTTTGCTGAGATGTTACTCTAAAGTCTTCAGGTCATACTGAGTACCGAACAGTCGCCAAGAGTCCTACCAACATTACGATTCCCATCGGCAAGACAATCGAGTTTTCCAAGACATCACACCGATGTCTTCAAGTCACATCGAAGTGCTTGACAGTCAGCAAGACATTCGTCTTTCACCAAGACATTACACTGAGCAAACAAGTCATCCTGAAGACTATCAGCAAGACTCTCCAAGTCACCAAGACTTCACACCAAAGTCTTTTGTCACCGTGAAGGCACCAAGGTAAATCCTTGTTAGTGAGACCTTCATCGATCACTGGGACATCATACCGAAACAAGTCTTTTGGCCAAGGGTCTCCCTGACACTACTTGTCACTCAGAGTCTTACCGAACCCTTCATTACCTATCAGCGAGACATCACCTTGTTGCCAAGACTTCATCCCAAAACACATGAGTTTCTCTGATGACTCTAGAAGATAACTATCGGTGAGACTTTCATATCGGTAAGACCTTATATCGAAACATAACCCTTTCGGCCAAGTCTACTTGATATCTGATAGACACGACCTATCGGCTAGACATCTCCTAGTCGCCAAGACTTCCTGCCGATAGGAGCAAGTCATACTAATTATCACATTGGCTAGACAGACCATAGGTCATGCCAATATTGGCAAGACTTCCTATCATCGCCGAGACATCATTCGGATAGTCCAAGTTACGCTAAAGGTTTTAGATGCTGATCACCAAGACATTCAGGAGGTCACAACGATAGTTAGGATCAACTAGTAGGTCGGCCAGACATTTCCATAGTCTCACCGAAATTGCTCACAAGAGGTTTCAGCCTATGGGATTGAGGCACACAATTCCACATGAGTGAGCTCACTTCCCAATGCTCCACTAGCTAGCCAATGTGATAGGGTTGTCATCTAGAGCAAGGAGGAAAACCTCAAAAGAACATAATTCAAACCAAATCCAACAATTCTTCAATTCATAAAACTCCAACTTGACCTTACTTCATCATACCTTCAAGTTTCTCTTGTAGCATTGCAAACAGAGAATTTTCTTCACAACTTCCAAAAGAAATTCCAAACCCACAAAAGAATGGGAATTTTAGATACCAATTAAAGCATATTTTATCATATCTTAAAATCTCCTATGGTCACTTTGGACCATCAGCCTGAAAACATTGCTACTACACTACCCCAAGGCCAAATTAGGCCACTTTTGCAAAACAACTACTATGTAACCTCCACCCCAATCACAAAACTTCATTCCCAGACCTCAACTAGACTGCAAATACATTGAATCAACAAATTTTAACTAGAGAAATGCCTACCAAGTCCAAAAAACACTAAACCCTTGTTTTAGGCCTATTTAGGCTTGCACAATGAGGGTTTATAGAAACTCTATTCTCCAAACCTCAAATCACTCTCCCAACACTTCAAACACATCATTTAATGCTTTCATATACTATTCCAACCATCTCTTATCCTTTAACACTAATATTTCATCAAGCTACTATTCTTAGCAACCATTTTGGCTCAAAAATTAATTGTAAACACCTAGGGCATCATTCAAAATTCTACAAACTACCCTTCCTACTCTTAGAAACCACTTAAAAACAACATTCTACATCTAATATATTGGAATCTTTTTATGAGGCATGCACTGCCCCTACCTTCTTAACCCTACCTTATTGGCAAGCTAGTGAGTGAGTTCATTAGCCCTCTAATGCAGTAGGGTTGAGAAGGTAGGGGAAGCCTATGCCTCATAGAAATGGGGTCCCATGGTGTCTCACTAGCCTACCAATGCAGTAGGGTTGAGAAGGTAGGGGAATCGTATGCCTCATAGAAATGGGGTCTCAGGGTGATGAATGTAGTAGGGTTGAGAAGGTAGGGGATCATAGTGAGATCCCATTTCTATGAGGCATACACTACCCCTACCTTCTCAAGCCTACCACATTGGTAGGCTAGTAAGTTAGCTCACTAGCCTACTAATACGGTAGGCTTGAGAAGGTAGGGGCAGCGTATGCCTCATAGAAATGGGGTCTCATAGTGATACATCACCGTGATACCCCATTTCTCTGAGGCATACGCTGCCCCTACCTTCTCAATCCTATCGCATTGGCAGGCTAGTGAGTGAATTCACTAGCCTACCAATATCATTGTGAAACCCCATTTTTATGAGGCATGTGTTGCCCCTACCTTCTCAACCCTACCACATTGGAAAGCTAGTTAACTCATTCACTAGCTTTCCAATGTGGTAGGGTTGAGACCCCATTTCTATGAGGTATACACTGCCCCTACCTTCTCAACCCTACCACATTAGCAGGCTAGTGAGTGAGCTAGCTTGAAAAAGCTCCACTAGAGATCACTAGCCTACCAATGAGGTAGGGTTGAGAAGGTAGGGGAAACACATGACTCATAGAAATGGGGTCTCATAGTGATATACATCATCGTGAGTCCCTAATTCTATGAGGCATACGCTACCCCTACCTTGTCAACCCTACCGCATTGACAAGCTAGTGAGTGAGCTAGCTTGCCAATGTTGCACTAGCTTGCCAAGGAATTTGATTTCACATGTCTTCTCCATGCTTCCATTTTGATCCTATCTTTCATGAGAAGAAATAAATTATAAAGACAATGCAAAGTTGACATATGAAAAATCAATTGTCGAGTGTTTTGATGATGTTTTCTGCACAACAACAACTCAGACAGAATATGAAATCTTATCTCTCTTGAAAGGTAAATCTCTTTCAGCAAGCCTCAAGAGATAACCCCAAGGTCTCTAATGTCAGGTCTTGACAATGCATAAACAACTCAGTGATAAATGTGAAAATGTTGGTAATCACAAAGGGACCTTACTACAAACAAAGACTGAATCCTGAACTTATCAGATCTAGCAATGTAATGATACTTCAATTCTAAATCTAATTCAAATGATAAATAAATAACAAAATATTAGGGTTTCAAAGAGATTACTAAATTTAACTATTCCTAAGATTAACAATGCAAATGATGAAACACTTGAAATGGACTAATCCCTCATAAACTAATTCCTGCTTGACCAAGATAAATCTATAATCTTATAGAAATAGTGTAATCTTCTAAGGCATTAAAGATCTTCAGATCATGAACATTCATCTAAGACAACCCTATTGCAATTGAAATGAACAAATATCCACAATTGACGTAAGCACAATGAATATAAAGGTCCAGGCTAACTTTGCAAAGCAACTAATAATTAGCTAGCTACAAAAAGTATGGCCCAAGGATTGCTTCAAACACTTCAAACATTAAATCATGAACATCATTGAATCAGATCTAAATCTAAATCTAATAACCTTGAGCAATTTGAAAGATAGAATGATATGAACCATGCAAGATAAGTCAACACAAAAAAGATCACCAAAAAATCACAATGTCCACAATTGTATTGAATCACCAAATTTCAGCAACAATTCCAATCTTTTGTTACAACACTTGCTTAGAAATTGACTAACTTCTAACTCTGCTCTACTACAAAATTCAATTGAATATGTCTATGTATTCTATTCTATGTCTATGTTCTATATCTTACAAATGAGGAAAAATGCCCAATTTATAGGAACCCCAAAGCATGTCGGCCAAGAAAGGGATTTACAATCATAAATGGCCACAAACAAGTCAACCCAACAAATGTTTACAATAATGAATGGCCATAAAATAGGTTGGCTCAAGGAGAATTCCAAATAAAATAAATTGACATTAAATGTTTGAATTCAATCTAGGTCGGCCTGGGATCTTCAAAGAAAATTGAACCAAGGCACAAATTTCAATGCAGCCCTATATTAACTACTCTCCCTAGCCGACCAAGGAGGGGAGTAGCCAAAATTTTGAATTTCTTTCACTGATTCGACTTCATCTCCAGAACTTCCTTGACGACTCTACAAAATTCAGCCTACACTCAGCAAAAACCACCATTAATATCCATTATAACACTATCAAAACATGAAGATCAAGATTAGCTCATCATCAGTAATATATTTGTAATCCAAATAAATGCAAACACAAATCGAAATCAACCTAGAAACATCTTTAAAGCATAATCCTCACAATCTGGGATTTCGAGCCAGTCGCGAAACCCGGGCTAGAAGGGAAATTCTGAAAAAATCTAGCCCAGGCGGATTCTGGAAAAGAATCCACAAAATCTACCATAGATCATCACAAAATGTAGAAAAGATGCAAAAAATTGTGTAATTTACCAATTAAAATCATGAAATGACAAGTATTTATCATTAAAATCATCTAATTAACTCAAATTCCAAGTTTCACCAAGCTTCCTAGAAAATCCAGAAAAATTCGGCCAGACCAGATTTCCACAAAAACGACAATCACTACATGAACTTCGGGGAAACGAGGGAAAAAATGAGGAACCGGGAAAATCCAGGACTGACAGAAAATCCTGAAGTTGGAGGAAAATGCGAACATCAGCCATGACTTTGCTCAAATTGATTGAAGATCACGAATTTGAGGACCCCAACATGGAACCAGCTTAACCTGAACCTTTAACAGATCTTCCTTGAATTCTAGGCTCAATCAAAAGCAAATTAAGATGAAATGGTGATGCCCCAGGCATGAAACCCTGAATTTTAACTATGATCGCATAGAGTAAACAAAAACATCAAAGCACAACAAGATCAAATGTCAAAACTCAATAGGACGCCAATGATAAAGCATAATGGCAAGAAAATCTCCAATGATCGATTGAGTACAACCCCCACAAAGAGCATCAATGAAGCTAACAAGACAACCAGATGAAATACATAAACCTGAAAGGACGAAGGAACTTTAGAAAAATCCAACATAGGTGGATTTATGCGAAGACTGAAAATTCCTAAATAGTAGTGTTGAAACCGACTTGTTGGAGTTTGGATGAAATCTGGGAAAATCCGGATGGACCGGAAAATCCTGAAATGGGGTAAAAACTTGGATTTCACCAAAAGCATAAGATTTTCAACACGTAACTTATGGGGGCCACTTGGGAAAGCAAGATAAACACTTTAAACTTATGCCAAGGCAATTCAAATCCCTAAAATCAAAGGGCCAAAACAACAAGAGTGAAAAAAAAGAGGGTCCCTGCTTTCAATGGGGTGTGTGTGCAAAAACTACACAACAAATGGTGACTCTATTGGGGAAAATTCTCCATAGCATTTGATGATGGAAAAGAATCATGAACCCAAAATCTCTGGTTTCAACCTCACTATCAGACAAAAAAATCAAAATGCAATATCAAAGAATTAGAACCAAAGGCAGACTGAACCTTCCATAGACTTAAAATCCAAGTGTGTTTACATGAGTTTATTTCCTTCCTTAAGCCACTGTAGAAACAAAGCTTAGTCAGAGTAGGCTACATAAAGATTCTAACTTCAAAAGCAACTTGGATAGAGCCTCACTGCAAATCAGGAATCTATAGCCCTGACAAGGTTATCGCTACGACTCTCCTGAACATAGCTCTATTACCATCCAGGCGTCTATAGCCCCGATAGAGATATTTAGATACCCCTGATAAATTGAATTCATTATTTTGACTTTCAATATTTCACTTTTCTTTTTTTGATATTCTTTTCTTTTCACTTTTTCATTTCAACCTGTGAACAATGAACTTCACACTCAGGGCTAAGAACCACAGTGGCACTGAAGTAGAAATAATATTTTTCACTTGACAAGACTTCACCAAGATCCTACCGCAACCTCAGGATTTTTAAGATGTATAAAAGATATAAGATCTTAGAATACTTAAAATTCAAATCAAACCAGTGACCCATCCTCTTTAAATCAGAAATTTAGACTACCCAATGATAACAAAGACCTCAACCATCCTTTCAAGACACAGGATTAAAGTTCATTAAGGAAATACTAAGAATAGTCCTAGACAAAAGAATATTTTCTATGTAGGTGTAACACATCCAGAAGAAAACAAGAAGATCTCCAAAGCAAGAGCAGAGCAAAAATAGACCAAACCGAAAGCAAACCTTAACTAACCAAAGCAAAACAGAAAGGAAACCTAATCTAAAGAAAGTAAATAAAAACAAAATAGAAAGGAAACCTACTCTAACTATATACAGGAAAGAAGTTGAAAACAACTCAAGACTAGAAATAATGCTTCAAATACTGCCCATTGATAGGTAGTGGGATATGCTCCCCAGTGAGAGTTTTCAAACGGAAAGCATTATCTCCCAGGATTTCTAAAATCTGGTAAGGGCCAAGCCAAAGTTTGTCAAATTTTCCATGCTCGCCCTTACAGTCATAGGCTTTATCCCAGTATAGAACCAAGTCAGAAATATGAAAGGCTTTTACCTTGGCTCTTTTATCAAACCACATTTTGACTACACCCTAATGCTTAGAAAAGTTATCTAAGGCTTCATCTCTTCTTTCTTCAAGGTGCAACAACTCCTGTACGTGGGCCTCACGCCTGTTTTCTTCATCATAGTACTCATTAATGAACCGTAAAGTAGGGATCCTCAAATGAATTGGAAATATAGGTTCCTAAATATATACAACATGATAAGGGGAGGTCCCTATGGAAGTCTTTTCTCTTGTGCAATCAACCCATAGAGAAAATCTAAGTTGAGTGTGCCAATCCTTGGGATTCTTCTCTAGTAACTTACACATGACTGTCAAGAGGTTTTTATTGGAAGACTCAACCAACCCATTACCCTATGGATAGTAATTGGATGAAAATTTTATTATAATCCCATGATCAAAGGCCCAATTGGAAAATTTCAATGATGCAAAAGCAAGACCATTATCACATACTAAAGATAAAGGACATCCAAAGCGATTGATAATACCTGATTCAATGAAATCAATTACTACCTTAGAAGTACACTGTTTGCATGCAAGAGCTTTAGTCCATTGTGTAAAGTAGTCGGTAATGGTGAGAATATACCTATGACTAGTAGAAGAAGGTGGATTGATGGGACCTATGGAGTCTATCCCCCACTGTGCAAAAGGTTTTACCTCAAAAACTAGCTAGAGTGAAAGAGTTGCATACTTTTCTTTGGTTGCTGCGGTCTGGCATATGTGGCAAGTTTTGACATGACTATGTGTATCCTTGAACAATGTAGGCCAATAAAAATAGGCCCTTAGAATCTGGTTTGCAGTAGAATGTGCAGATCCATGGCCAATACCATATCTATCATGAAATTCATCCATGACTCTCTCAGCTTCCTATCTTCCTAAGCACCTCAGGTATATGCCTTCATGATTTTTCTTATATAGAACAACTCCCTTCAACATGAAACTACCACTCCTCAAGTGTAATTCTCTTCTCTATATTGCATTCAGATGGTTAGGAAACCTTTGAGTTAGGAGATAATGAACAATATCATAATACCATTCTCCAGGGGAAACATCTTCTAGATTGTAATGCTGAGCTGCAAGATCAAGGCCAATTTCTGACATTGTCCTTGTGAGTCCTTGCCCTCTTCCTAGCTTCATAGGCAGAATCTCAATATCATACTCTTGTAACATTGTTACCCACTTAGCTCTGCGCTCTCCTAGCTCATTCTGCATCAACAACAGCTTGACTGCAGGATCAGGAACTATTGCAAACACTTTATTTCTGAGAATATAATGTCTAAATTTCTTCACAACCCTAACTAAGACATAGGCCTACTTTTCCACACTTGGGTACCTTAGTTTAGCATCTTTCAATGGGGCACTCATGAATGCTATGGGATGTTCATTGCCTTGATCAAAATTTTGAGTTAACATAACAACACATGAGTGATCATAAGCAAATGAATATATGTAGAATGGCTTAGCATAATCTAGACTCACCAAAACTAGAGCTTCAGAAATAGCTTTCTTTATCTCTACAAATGCTTCCTTAGCTTTTGTACTCCACTCAACTTTGGCCTCTTGCTTCAACATTGCATTCAATGGCTTGACTATTTCAGGAAATCCAGTGATGAACTTCCTTACAAAGTTGATTTTGGCAAAGAATGATTTCATTTCTTTCTTACTAGCAGGTGGTGGGATCTTGAGTATAGCTTCCACTCGCTCTGGATCAATGGAAATTCCTTTCTTAGAGATAACATTCCCTAGCAACTTTCCCTCTGTCACTCCAAGTATGCATTTATTTGGATTGAGTGATACCAAATTCCTTGCACTTCTGAAACACCTTACACAGATCTACTATATGATCACCTCTCTTCTTGGAAAAGACTATCAGATCATCCATATAAATTATTATGCACTTACCAATTATGTCTTTAAAGGCAATGTCCATGGCCCTTTGAAATTTGGCTCCAGCATTAATCAAACTAAATGGAATTCTTTTGTAGGAAAAAGTGCCCCACTTGGTAGTGAAAGCAGTCTTATTTCTATCTTCATACTGCACCATGACCTGGTTGTATCCTGAATAACCATCTAAGAAAGATATCATCTGAGATCCATTAACAATCTGAAATACTTCATCTAGTGAAGGTATTGGATAATTATCCTTCTCTGATGCTCTGTTGAGGTTCCTGAAATCTACACACAACTTGATTTTACCATTCTTTTTCCTCACAAGAACCAAGTTTGCAACCCAAGTTGAATGTCTGACTAGAAATAGGACTCTTGCTGACAGTAATTTATGTACTTCCTTCTACATTATGGGTTCTAATAAGGCATTGATGGGCCTTTACCTTTGTGTGAAAGGTTTTTCTCCTAGATTGAGAGGGATAGTATGAGTTATGATTGATGTGTCATAGGTCTTTAAGTCTTCATAACTCTGGGCTATCACATTTGGATATCTATGCAATGCATCGATTATTCCTTTCCTTTCTTCTAGCGTGCATACTTTTCCAATGAAGACATTCTTGGTATCATCTTGAGTTCTCATGTTATACTTTTCACATTTTCCACTGATGGACCCCTTCTTGGCATCCTGTTCCTAATCTCTAACCTTGTTTAGATCAAAAATATTTTCTAATTTCACCATTCCTCTGGGAATAGTATTGGTCTTCAAATTGATTACTCCTTCCAAATCCATTTCTGCTTCTTGGAGTTCAGTTTCATCTATAATTTGAGAAGCAAAAACATCTGTACTTGTGATAAAATCTAAGATATTCTTGTCATCTTCAAATACCTAGAAATTGGTGACATTGTTAGGTATTGGAGTTAACTCGACTATGAATTTCTTCAATCCAGAAAGAGACAAAGGTTGCAATGTACTAGTTAACTGAGCAAGGGAGTCAACTATCTGGTTTTTACTTCGTGGTATCAACTGAATGTTGAAGGCATCAAATCCTTTGATAAGGTCCCATACTCTGTGTCTATAATTGGCCATTCTTTTCTCATGACAAGAGTATTGTCTCCTGACTTGCTTAACCACTAACTCAGAATCCCCAAAAACTTGCAATATCTTAACCTTTTTCCTTAATGCCATTAACAACCCATGGACCAAAGCCTCATATTCTGCTACATTATTCATACAATGAAATTGAATTCTATAAGAAACAAAGAATGTCTTACCTTTTGGACTAATTAGCTCAAATCATGCACCAACTCCTTGCTTTGATTTGGATCCATCAAACCTTAAAGTCCAACAACCAGCAACTGTAGATTTCCTTGATGTATCTCTTGGAATGTTGCTACTTGAAGGTTCCTTAGAAAGCATCACTTTCTTCTCCTTAGGGTCTTCTTGAATATTCTAGATATCAACTTTGACTGCTGGAGCAGGGTTGATACACTTCTACACTTGTTCCATTGCAGTCTGGCATAAGCAACAATCTAGTTCAGACTGGGAGGCATTATGAACCCTACACCAATTTGGCAAGAGAAAATCTCTAAAATTCATCTTCCTACCCAACTGAATCTGATCCTCAATGCATTTCTGAATGAAATCCTAGAAATTATCTAGTAAACTTAGCTAATTATCTTCAAGATCATCATCATTTTCAACTGGTTCGACCAAGGCTTTAGTACCACTAGATTCTGCTATGAGATCAACATGCACTATGTGAAACATAAGGACTTCCTCAACATCTAACTCCTTAAAAGGGGCTAAAAGCACATTATTACCCATACTTACCTCAGATATCAGAATTTCATTGGAGGTGTTTTGATATTTTGTGATCATATACTTCATCCTAGGCTCTCTTTCAATTCTAATCTGGTTTGGCACTCCCTTCCAAGGAAACCACATATGAGAGTTATTAGTTGATACATATCCATTCAAGGCCATGGTAAAGTCTCTTCCCAGAATCAGGCCATAAGCATCAAGTATATCAGCCACTTGTATATTGATAACTTGCTAAATTCTAGGATCAGAAGCAACCTACATATGAATCATGTTTAATTGTCCTACAACATTAACTTTAGTTCTATCCAATTGTGTAACTTTCTTTTGGGAATTAGCAGGAGTAATGCCCAAAGCTCGACAGACACCAAAAGGAATTACATTGGTGGAAGCACCAGAATCTAACAAGCAATAGTGCAAGTGCTTACCAAATATGCGAACAGAAATTAGGAATGGAGGAGTCTTTCTTTTCCCTTGAAATAGAGTTAAGGGAGTATCCACTTGAGCAACCTAAGTTCTATCTTTCTTTTTTCCCTTATCTCCATGAGGCACATGAACTTGATTATGAGTCTAATTTTCCTTCCTATTGATTGAGAGCTAGATACTTTATTAATACTTTCACTAACTGTTCCACCTTGTGATATGGAATTCACATTATAAGCTCCTAGAATTGTATTCCTAATGGTTGGAACTCTCAATAACTCAAATGTAGATAGACTTACCTTTAATTTCTTGAGTTCTTCTACAACATATATAGCTAATTGTTCTTCACTTAGATCAATAGGGGTCTCTTTTGGATAGTCCACCATCCTTTCTTTGCTTGCCTCAATACTTCTTCCTTTTGGCATGTCCATCTGTGCTTTTCCTTCCTTTGATAGATACTACTTAGACACATGAGGATACGATGGATTATTGCTGGCATTAGGATTTGGAGGAGTGGTGAAGTTGTTCGGTGGAATGGAGGTGGTAAAGGGACCTCTAGTCGGTGGATGTCTATGTGGCATGTCTCTCAAATCATGCTTCTTAGCAGG
>VDFB02272276.1:0-41282 GCA_007258455.2 Sequoia sempervirens
CCCTCCCTCTCTCTCTCTCTCTCACTCACTCCCTCTATCTCTCTCCCCTCTGATGGAACTTTATATTTTTGCTCCTTGTGTTCCATTCCTACCCTTCCTAGTGTTACTGGTCTTTCATGGTGTCAGAATTTTCCTTGGCTTGGTGGTTTTAGCTTTATTTTCATATAAAACCATTGTGTTTATTTTATTCCTTGGTTGGGATCTATTTCAATGTTACTTTTTGAGGGGTTTTAAAATGACTTATGTCCTATCGTTCCATCTAGGCTAAGTCCCTTTGTTTTAATATGTTATTTCCTCTACAGGGTTTTATTTTCCTAAGTCTTGGTTGGCCCCGTGTTTCATCATTTAAAAACAACTTATGTCATTGTTTACCATCTGCCTAGTGATGTCCCCTTATCCTTTTAATAAATTTTTTGTTTTGCAGAAGGATGAAGTTTGCGCGACTGTTGATCAACTATCATTTGATCTCAGCCACTCCCCGCCATCCTGCGATGACCCCACCACACCGCTTTGGTTGATTGTGATATCACGGGCGGGCACCATGTGTCCTATATGGTGAGGCCGAAGGTGATAAGTTTGGTTGACCGTCAATCAATTGTTATCAAATCTTAATGGTTTCCCGCCATTGCGTGATCGAAAGTTGCAAGGTTTTTACTAATCGCGATATCACGGGTGGGTGCCACGTGTCTCATTTGATGAAGCTGAAGGAATGAAGGAAATACTGTGGTAAATTAATCTGGCCTTATTACATTAAAAAGCGGGTTACTAAAGTGTTCTTGAGGTGCATATGCTTTAAATTAGTGGATATGTTATAATCTTGATGAAAAAGCTGCTCGATGGTTATTAATAAGGCTGGCGACTGTGTTGAAGGAACAAGATCATGAATGCTCAAGATCTATGGTTTCCCACCATCACGTGATCCAAAGTTGCAGGATCTTTACAGATTGCGATATCGCGGGCGGCCACCACGTGGATGGCTAAAATTTAAATGTGCATCAAATATGGTTGGAGCTATTCCTGCAACACACGAGTGAGCTTTAATGGCAGATGAGACATTTGTTGGCATGATTTGATCGAGATAAAATCAATTCTCCTGGTTTATTTATATCACAAAGTATTCAAGTATTTTGTGGAGCAGTTTTAGAGCCGAAAGCAAAGTTGTGAATCTCTGCAGCCAAAATTTGGGACTTCTACAAACAAAGCCGTGAGTTAATTTCTGTGCTTCCCAATCATTCTGCACTTCAATTTGGGAAAATATTTTTTGTGCTTGTTGATAAACGTGTTAGGGCTATAGTTTAATTATAGTTGTGAGAAATTGCAGTGTTTTGTTCTACAATTTCCTATCTCTAGTTAGTCCTAGCTATTCGAAGTGTGAATTTGTAAAAAGACCCTAGTTTTTCTAAGATGGCATTGCCAAAGCAACATTCTGGCCAAGTTGACTATTTAAAAAGAAACCTATACAATGATTTCCTGGATCAATTTCCCTCCTCAATGAATGATAGGAAGAAGGTATTGGTTCTAATGCGAGGGAAAATCTTGGGGGAAGGGTTAGTATATAATTGCTCTAACATTGCTAATGCTAGGGTTCCTCTCACAGGCTTGGAAATGTTCAGATTATGGTATGGACAGAGGAATTTTCCTCACCCCTTTTCAAATGGCTGAATGTATGATTTGGGAAAGCTGGTGGTCCCAAATGTGTTCCTTGATATAGACTTACTTAGGGCAGTGGCTGCAAGATATGACCCTGTCACATGGGTAATTAGGGATAATGATGGAAAGGTTTTGTTGAGCATTAATAGAGAAGAGGTCCAACAGATTTTTGACTTGAGTGAACTGAGTGAAGAATTGGTTCCTATCAATCTTGAGGAAATGAAGCAAGAATATGCAAAGTTGAAGTCTCTTTTTAGAGCTAAGCTGCTTCCATCTCATCTAGCTAGGGCAGGAGGTTCACAATTTCATATTAGCCCCAGTGACCAGGAACCTTTTAGATTAAACTATTTTGCAAATCATTTCTTGGCCACTTTCTATTCATTGTGTTAGATTTTGGGTTTCAGTCCTGGTGTGATGATGCCTATTGCATACATGTTCATGGGGGTGCAAATACAACACCCTAAATTCTCTGTGACATATGAATTTTCTTCTTTCTTGGCTGAGAGGATACATGAAGGGTTGTCAAAGTTGCAGAAAAATGATACCGACACTCAATTCTTCTGGTATTCTATGTTGATGCATATGTTCTTGTTCAAGAATACTGAATTTTTCTCTGAAAAGATGGAATTAAGGCAATCGGTTGATGGAGAAAGATTGCCAGTACAATTATGGGCTACAAATTTATCTTGCAATAAGGAAAGCACCAGTTATGTGCAATTTGATAATTTATTTGCTTCTAGATTGAGGGCTAGACTGATGGTGAATGTACCCAAGATCCCTGAGGAATTGCATGATTTCCTCAAGCCAAAAGGGAGGAAGCCAAAATTGAAATTTTTCCATAACCGGGGTGACATTATCCCATACCCAGTCAACACTATTTTGAGAGTATATAGTTTTCAAGGAACACCCCATATACTACCATACAATGTGCCACCAAGAGTGGGGTTTGTAAATGTTCTGTGGAAAATGGGTTGTATCCATGAGGACAACATCATAGGGAGGGGTAAGGGAACATTTTTCCTTGATTATACAATGGTGTCTGATTTTGCCTTTTCAAAAGGAGGTTGGGTGCATTTTGAGAAATTCTTTGATGATTACCATTTGAGGTGTGGTCCAAAGCGGCAGCAGGATCCTGAGGGTTTCTTTTCCCTTTTCAGACAAAGAATAAAGGTTGGAAAATTTGTGCATGAGTTCAACTTTCCTAAGGATTTGATCAAAAATGAATTTGATCTAAATAGGCAGGAGTTGAACAAGGAGAAATGGATAGCTTATGATAAGCTATTAGATATTGTGCATAAGATGGATCTGAAGTATAATCTGTTGTTGGAGTTCAATCCATACCATAAGAAGATTGGCTTTCTAATGGAGAAATTCAAGGAAATTATGGGCACATTGAGGACCAAAAAGATAAATTTAGAACTGAGTCTAGGTGTACAGGAACAAGGCGCAAGGCCAATTGAAACAAGGCCAACATACCAGCCTACAGAAAGGTGGCCTATTTACAGGAGGAAAAATGATGATATTAGTGATGAAGAGGAAGTGGGTAGAAAAGGAAAACAAATAATGAAGTTTCCTTCACAACCAGGTCCAAAATTCAAAGTGCCTGGGGCAATTAAAATCATTGATTTAGAATCATCACCAGAAGACAGTCCCTCATCACCACCATCCGAGCCAAGCCCTAAAAGACAAAGAATTGATCAACCACAGGAGGATCTGATGGATGAAATTATTGTTACTAATTAGGACATGCAGGTTGGTATGCCTTCCCCTCCTAGGCCAGCTGAATTGGTTCTATCTGATTGAGATATGAAAGGAAAGAGTGTACAAGATGCAAGAATGGAAACATGTAAGGAGTTTCTAGATGACAATACATTTGTAAAAACTCCTGTATTCTTGCAATTGGTATGGAGGATGAAATTTGAAGAATATCAAGAGAAATGTAAGAAGAGAAGAGAACTAAGGCCTGACAGGTCAGACCAGGATAATGATGAGGAGGTAAAAGCTGAATTAATGGAGGAATTTAAGAACATCACTCCTGAAGAGGGAAGAAGACTGGTGAGTTAGGTTGGTGTGTTGATTCTGCATGAATGGGACATTGCAGATGATGTAGCATTTAGTGCTATTTTAAAGTCCAAGCATCCTTTGCAAGACTCTGAAGAAGAATTCAAGGCAACATTGCAAGATTCTACCTTCAGTGAGGAATATGAAACTTTGGAAATTTGGGCATTGGCCCCTCAAGGAAGAAAGCCAAATGTTACAGATATTAATCTAAATTTCAGAGGAGGATTAATAATAAAGAGAGCTTCAGAGACCTCAACCACTAAGGCCACCAATTTTACTGTGAATGTGGCCAAATTGGCCCAAAAGACTGCTGAAAGGGAGGAGACTGAAAAAAAGAGCCTAATGGAGAAGTATAACCTTTTGATTGAGGAATACAACAAGATGCAACATAGGAATGTTGAGTTATAGACTGAGGTGGAAAAGTTTAGGTATAAACAGATTGGGGAGACATCAAGTGCTCCAGGGACCAGTACATTACCTTCCACAATAGGGTTAGTGCCTCCTTCTTCTCCAATTGTTTCCACACCAGGGTCTCCCAGTCAGAATCTTTCTCTCACCCCTCCTTTAGAACAAATTGATGAAGAAACACAGTGTTCTGTTGATCCTACAAAGAAGTAGCTCTTGCAAAGAATTGATGAATTGCAGACATCATTGAAGGTAAGTGAGGAGGGATCTCTTTCAAAGAAAAAGGAGATTGTTACTACTGTCTTGAGGCATTTAAATGAAAAGGTTTATAGTAAATTGCTATCTATACATTATTTATATTCTTTGCTGTTAGATGCAATAAAGAATATTGATAGGGATCAGGAAGTAGTGATACCATTGATTGAAAATTGGATCCCTAGGGCTAGTGATTTGGATGTCATGTATAAGGTTTCAAGGTTTGATACAAATAATAGGCCCCAATCATTAAAGCCTACTCAAGTGTTGGTTAAATCATTGCAAGGTTTTTAGACCCTACCAGATGATTTGAGTAGGAAGATCAGGGAATTGGTGAAGAATTTTAATGATTGGGGTAACACATTGTTACTAGATATAATTGATGAGCAAAGGAAAATCAGGTCACTCCAGCAGTGGCAGGATCAAGCAAGTGAAGTCATCAATGATCAAATTAAATTAATTTATGATGAGTCAGATTATGACTTGTTGGTGAGTTGTATGGATATAATCATTAGTACCTGCTCATTTTTGGAAGCTTTTGAAAGAGATGCAAATCAGGTAGCAGTAAAATACACACCTTATAATACCAAGGTGAATGAGGTGATTAATTTTGACTAGACGAATGATGAAGAATACCAGAAATGGGTAACTAAATATTTGACTAAAGAAGAGTAAAAAGAATGGACTACTAACAGGTGGTAAATCAGATGTTGTGGTTACAATGGTTTCCAGTTTTGCTTTGATGGCATTCTCGGCATGGGTTTCTTATAGTTTTTTGTTGTTGCATCAACTTTTCTCAGCTGACATGATGAACAAGAATATTCTCCAAGGTGATGGTTGTTGTAACAATTTTTGGAATATCACCAGGTGTGCCAACTGGCTGGTGACATGTGTACTTTCTGGCTCGATGCTTGTTTTCTCCTTTATTTTCTATAAGAAGGATTTCAAGGCCAGAAGTACGGGTTAGCAAGTTAGATAATTTTTGGTCGAGTCTAGGTGAAGTTACAGAGCAAATTGTAAAGTCTGATGGTTTTAGAGAGAAATACAATTTAGGTTTTGAGTTATTTTGTAATTGGTTTTGAATTCATGGGGATTTAATGTTGTATAATAATTACTAGTATTTGAGTTGAAATGATAAATTCAAACTCATGTCTCTCCACTATACATGCATATCTGAATTTTGAATAAGATGACTAAGGGTTGTTTCATTCATCTCACTATTGTGGTGTGTATAATCCTTATTTTAGCTTTAATTCAAGGAATTAATTAAAATTATTGAATGGGATTATAGGCTGATATGTTCTATATAAGGATTTGATAAGTAGTATTGGGTGAGAATGCATACTCATGAAATTGTAATGCAATATTTTCAGGGATCTTATAAGTTATATGTTATGTATTAAATCTGTCATAAACCTTTAGATGCTTATGAATTTGACTACTGCAATGGATATATGGAGCTGATCTAAGTTGTACTTATTTGTGTAGTTTAATAATTGTTTGTCTTTGCCTAGAGCTTGCTACAAATTTCAAATTAATGACTATATTTTACTATGGATTGTGTTGTAGTTATCTCATGCTCCACATAGTTGATATTATCGGTGAACAACCAATTTTATTCGATATTATCCTATTGTGTTGAGCTATTCAATGGGATTATTTGTTATGTGTTAATGTTGTTTATGATATTGGTGCAGAGGTTGTAAACACATTAATGGATCACCCTCCCAGATCTTGCAGAGCCCAAAGTGTAGGAGGATTTTTAAATTCCTCGTCAGTTGGTCCAGGTCCTTCAAGATGCCCTTGATTGGAATTGGCAATCCCATAGGTAGATTAGAAGACCAACTTGGTTACAATGTAAAAAACAAACCAACAACCTCTACCTTTAACCCTAAACCCTAAATCATTAACCCTTAAACTCTAAACGATTAAACCCTCTACCCTCTGTCTCTCTCCCACTCTAAACTCTAAACCTTTCCTTGTATTCTTTTATAATTTTCATTATTCTTATTTGTTTTACACTTACATTTACAAATACACATACATATGCATTTACTATTTTCATTTATTTCTCATGTAGTTTAATAGTTTGATCGATTTCATATTATATGTGTTGAAGACTTTAGAATTTCAATTATATTAATTTATGGATATGTTGTATCTATAACACTACAAAACCATATTCTCTTTGCATTTACACTTGCATTTAGAAATACACATTTATATACACAAATATAGATTTATTTAATGATATGTTGCATTTATTGATCTAGGAGAGCATCCAATAATTGCATTTACATTTACATTTAAAAATACACATACATACATACATACATACATACATGCATACATACATACATACATACATACATACATACATATATGTGTGTGTGTGTGTGTGTGTGTATGTATATCATTTATATTCAGTGTTCAGAAACAACACATTAGGTCTGCACATGGATAAAAATTCATAAAATTAGATCTTCCATACATGTTTTGTTGAAACCTAGGCTTGAACCTCTCATTTCACATGCTTTTCTTCACAAAAATCTTGAGGAAAGTAGCTATACCTTCTTTATTTCTCATTCTACGCCCTATTCATGCATCCTACAATTACAACAATATCCATGGGGCCTTTTACACAAGCTACAGTAATCACAAAAAGTGTATGCAAAGAAATGAAGCTTTCTAACTCAAATCAATGCCTTAAGCCCTCAAATCAGATTCAAATCAAAGCTAACACATATCTTCACGACTTGGAATTGATTTCACATCAAAATATGGCTACATGTGACCGTACAGTGATGCATAACAGGAAAAATACATAAATTTTGAAGAAAAAGATAGATTTTCGAATGTCAAGAGCTTGTATTTTAAATCCTCAACCATCAACAACCATTACAATGATCACTTTATGCATTTTAAAGGCCTTTACATGTCAACCATTGAACAACAACCTCTACAACTGACTTTTTAATCTTTTATGATCACATTAAAACACACTAATTTCAAGGTTCTTAACATCACTATTGAAATGTTTTAATTTTTTGACCTTTCAAACATTAAAAGGTACATCATTAAATTAATTATGTAATGACATAAAAATTAAAAACATCATGAATTAATTATGTAACCACATAAGTCAAATATAATTCTATCAAGAAATTAATATCAAATATATAATATAATCGTATAACTCATACATTTCAATGTCGTTGATCTTCTTCTTCATCCAACTCTTTGTCTATATCATCCAATCCAGATTCAACATTGTAAGGATTGGTCATCATCATCATCATCCACACGAATATCATCTTCATGAACATTAACTCCTACATCATCATGATCTAGTTCCTCCTCTTTGATATCTTCGTCAGGGACATCATCAACTAATTGTTGATCCTGATCATCATCTACATCATCTAGCTGGATTCTTGGTATCTTCTTCTTCCACCACATTATACTTCCGGCCTTCCTCTTGGATCATGTCAACAACGAAATAGCCAACCTAGTTTACGGAACCTCTGAAATGAAAATACACTGCTCATTGGCTTGGAAGACGCCAGGGCTCATTTCAACTTCGGCTCGTTAATATTGTTGAAATACACATTATCATGTTCAATACTTGAGTTCTCTTTCGGGATCATTTTCATTCAATAAGTAGCACAATACCATAGGATGACAGGCATAGAATTAATCAGAAGGACAAAAAGTCACACTCAGTATATCATCCAAATCCCATAGTATTGATTTTTTCTAAAACTTACGGATGTATGTCATATAGATGAAACATTAGTCACTGAAAGGCTGTAGTTATACGAATCCACAAGTTTTCTTCATGTCATCTAACGACCGATTTAGAAATTTACAACCATTGCGCACATGGCAGCAGCAATTGTTTTACCTAATATATCATCCAAACATGTAAAAATTATTTGCAATATTGTTTAGAGTTATCAAACATATTTCTTGTTGAATCATGTGCGAAACAATCTCAACATATATATGCATCAATATAATTGAAAATAATTAAATAATATAGGTGATTAATATATTTATATGTACCTTTTTATCTCTTAAACCATATGCTAAATCAATTTTCCTTGGTGTAACATTGGAATCTCCATTATCATGAGCCTCTTTAACCAATGAAACCACACCTTCCCATGTTAATGCGCAACCAAATTGTTGACATTGTCCAATCCATACCATCATCCAATCAAGATTTTTTGCGACATGCAAATGTAGTGCATCACTCTTGATATTTGTATCAAAGGCTGAAATTCATAAATGGCCATTATAATTGGATTTAAATACCCATTATCGACCTTAATTTATAATTGAAGTGTATGTGGGAATTAAAAATGCGAAATAAATTACAATATGCAAAACCATATTAACAAAATGTATTCCAATTCGTGTCCATGACTATGTATGATTCCTCCTTACTCAAATCTACCTTTTCCCCATCGGTACTCCCATGGAAATTTGTTAATGGAGTTGGGATCCCATTGCGAAATCTGGATTTTTGTTTGTTTAGGAAGATGTCCACTAATGCATCATGTCCTAGTACCATATATCCCTCCACCATAGAATCCTCAGGATGTGCTCTTTTTCTAACCAAAGCCTTCAAAAATTTCAAGTGCCTCTCAACCATCCACATTGACCTTGTGTGTACAAGTCCACACAGTTCAATCTTCTCAACTTGGTGTAAGGGTAAGTGTTCTTGTGCATTGAAAATGTGAAGGTAGACACTTTTTCATTTCACCACGATAGGCAATTTTCTATTCCAATAATTTATATCTTTGCTTTATGGATTTATTTGGGAGTATTTGGCCATCTGCGAGCGATTCAAAAGTATGAGATATATTAGCAGTTTAACAAAAATATCTGATTATGTGCAACAGTAAAACAGAGTAGATTATAAAGATGTATACAGCGAATTGAACAAATAATAGCTCGCACATAATGTAGTGCAAGATCATATAACTTGCCTTGACATTGTTGTCAAAGTTATTAATGCAGGAGAGATAGAGGTAGAGCGATAACGATTATAAAATGATCTTTTTCATTATTTTTTCCAAAGTAATAGAAAACACAATACCTTGAAAGTACATGCATTAACACAAGTGTATATGCTCTGAGAATAATTACCTTAATGAACGTATGTCAATCATGCATTTTTATCCCTGACCCAAATTCACCTTTCTTTGTTATTATATTGTTTATGTTTGTAGCAAATCCTGTGGGAAATTGAATTTTTTGTATGGCTTCTTTTATAGCATTGCTTTGCTACTCCGTTAATAATAAAAGAAGACACTTATATTAATTTGGTCTCCATGGCTATTTAATTGAATGACATTTTTCTGTTGCATGATTGGTTCTTGAATGTCACTACAAATTTACGACTAATTTTTTTCTTTGTAGTACCTTCCAAAATAGTGTTTTCCATAATGCTGTATATTCTTTCTGATATGCATTGTATCAAATAAATGCACAATTTGTAGTTGCTCATAGTAGGGCAACCTACTAAATTATTTGGGATAACTTTTCAGTCCTTATGGAATTCGGCCATTAATGCCTTGATGACCTTCATGAAGTATATAAGTTAAACAAATTAACCATGACAATCATTGTCAATTACAGCATAGAATGGCAACACAATATAAAAGTATATAAATTCAAAACATATCATATATGATAGATAAAAAATTTGATCCGATGCATAACCTTGACGATTAATTCTATTATATTCTAACTTCCATAGGCGAGGTGTCATTCTTCGTGGTTTTGATGTAGTCTCCTCTATCCCATTGAAAAGATGTTTTTCAGTAGTTCGATACTTATGATTTCTATGGAGTAAGTGCCTATACTCATCAAACACCTACTTTCCTAAACTTATTGAATGACGAGATTTCATCTTTGGACCACAAATTGGACATGCAAATTGTCCCTTTGTTTGAAGACCTACAAGATCATATATAATTGGATTAAATATGCCAATTTTTATAATTATATATAATGAATATATTATTTTAAAAACATGCATGATATCTACTTCATCAAATTAAATATTGTTAAAGTGCATTCAAACGTTATAACATACCACAAAAATGTGTTAGCCCTGGGGCATCATGAATTGTCCATACAAGCATTGCATGGAATTGAAATTATCTTTGTCCTATTGGTCTAGAGACGTCATACATAGTGACACCATTCCATAACTTTAGTAATTCGTCGATAAGAGGCTCGATATATACATTCATATCTTTAACTTGGTACTTACCTAGTTGAATGAACATAAACATTACATAATTATTATAACCATTTTATTGCAACATGGTAATATATATAAATTAATGTACATGACTATTGAATGAAAAAAATATAAGTCATTATGCAACAAATAAGACAAATGAGATGCTACTACGTTAAAGAAAATTGATGTAAACAAATACCTGGAACAATCATTGACAACATTATGTGCTCCCTCTTTATTGACATCCATGGAGGAATTTTATTGTTGATAACAAAAATAGGCCACACCGAGTAAGTAGATCTCAGCTCTCCAAATGGATTGACACCGTCCACTCCCAATGAAATCCTGAGATTATGAGGTTCTTCTTTAAAGTGTGGCCATTTTTCCTCCATGTCCTGAAATGCAGAACCATCCACAAGCATTCGAAGAATGTCATCTCCACTTCTATTACGTGCATGGTAATCCATAAATTGCACTAAGCTTTTGCACCTAAATAATCGTTGCATACATGGAATAATGGGAATATAACGAAGAACCTTGCAAGGCACATTTTTTGTTAGTTGATCTATTTGATATCTACTGATATGACATTTCAGGAATTCTATTGCAAATTCCTATTTTTTATGATATATAATATGATCATTGGGACATGCATCTATTGCTTGATACTCCATTCTGATATATTTCATAATGGCAAATAAATCTCGGTATGAGCGAAGTAAAATATTTGATGGTGGTAACAAAAATTCACCAATTAATCTACAACAAAAAATAATTTGTTAATATAAAGAATATTAATGGTACATATTTCATCCTTTGTTTACTTGTGATGAACTAACAATAATTAAAATAGATGAAAAAAGATGACATATATGACATACCTTAACATCCGTGAGATTGCTATGTTTGATAAACCATTCATAACCTTCAAGTTCAACAGCAACAATACATCAGAGATAAGAGTTGTTTGGGAGCTTTCATAAAGGGGCTCGTATGCCTTCTCAAGTATAGGTAAATCATGAACATCATCAAAGTCATCTCGATCATCATGATCAGCTCTACCACTAAATGTGTCATGGAGCAATGTATTTGTACCATCATCTTCAACTGTGTTTTATGGTGCATGATCATATTCTTCCATAGGATCATTAACTTCAACTTTGATATTCACAGCTCCATGTTTGTCTACTTGCAAAACTACATTCTCTAGGCCGTGATAATCCATATCATCTTCCCTAGGGCACCCCACCTGTATAATAATGATAGACACAAATAAACCATGATCATGATCAAGTGATTATATATATATATATAAAATGTTAAAATGATATAAACATTTACAAATTCAATCAATATAAAAACATATAATGAAAAAATTACCAATAGACGATAATCATGCCCCCTTTCAACGTGACCATGCTACCTACAATGTTTATCAACTGTTGTGATTAAAATTCGTCTCGTCTTTAAGCCTTATTGAAAGGAAAATAAAATTTTCCATTACCCTTTCTTTTCAATCTAGCCCACAATCTATCAAGTGTCTCTTCATTTTGTTTTGGACTAATATTATCTGACATGATTTTTCTTTACCAAGCTTGACTATTTAGATCTTCAAAAAATATCAAACTCACACTCTAATAATTTTTATTCATAGATGGTAACAAAATCTAATAATTCTGATATTTTACACTAAAAAAATTTGGCATGCAACCACCCCTGCAAAAGAGAAGATAGTCCAAGTTAATGACCCCAAAAAACACTTTAAAATGTTAATTCCAAAACTTATTAAATTCTGATTTTACTATGATTTCCAACCGTTAGACTCCTAAAATTAGAATATTGAACTTGATTGCAAACTCCTAGAACAATGGAGGTAGCGAGCCAGTAAGAGAAAGTGACCCATTCCTAAGGAGCAACAAGTCAGAATCATCATTGCTAATGTCAATACGGATTTATCCTTTTAGTTAAAGATGCAATGTGTCACTTCTTATGACGAGCTTATCCCTAGGGCCCTCAACATTGAGAGCCCTAATCCACAAGGAATCACACACACTAGTAGAATTTGGAAAATAAATGACTAGGACTAAAATTTTAGTCACAACAACTAAAAATGACTAAATTTTCATTTTTTGCAACTCTAGCCTATAAATGAGTAAATAACTTACTTTTGGTTTGTTCATTGATTAAAAATTATTTAGTCACACAAATAAAAATGACTAAATAGTTAGTCATTTATTTAGTCACAATCCATTTGAATAAATCATTTAAGGAATCAAAAATATATCCCACCAAAATACTCTAAAACTTTAATAAAAATACCCTAAAACTTTTGTCAAAATCTTATTTTCAGGCGTAGCCCACCAGAATGGAGTTTTCATTTTAATAAACATACTCTAAAACCTTCGTCAAAACATTATTTTCAAGCATAGATCACCAAAATGGAGAAGTGTTTCCATAAAGAATGATAGATAATGGTGAGGAGATGTGCGTGAAAGGAGGCATAGGATTCATTGTTACTTATCTCATTCCTGCTCTGCTCAACAAATCTTACATTGTTCCTGCTACTATTTGTAATCTAGGTATTTACTTGACATATATTTGCATAATCTCAAATTCCTTCAGAGGCTTTTGAAGTATCAATGTATCCTATATAGGGTTTAGAATGATTTATTTTAATTAAAAAAATAAATAAATGATGTATTTCCCCTATAATTAGATAATGTGGAGATCTCCCAAATCAGCTCTGAAGACACTATCCCTTTTGGCTCTCAGATTCATTACTCCAGCCTACTAGGGTTTTGCATGTGACATCTTTAATATCTTCATGACCATGGCTTTTAAATAGATCTCAGTCTTTGCTTTAATCCTTTTCATGGTAACCCTTGAGTTCCATAATCCACCTTCAATCTCTTCTAAGAACGATGTCTTAAGCTAGACTGCATAGTATGCATATAAAGCAGGTCCTTCATACCTTTCATTATTCCAAACCACCACTCACTACCTTGCTTAAAATGTTGCCTCCATAAGCACAATAGCATGTTTTGAAATCATGGTTGCCAGTGATTGACCATTAAGGTCACCATTTTCATCAAGATACAATGAGATTTTTGTCTTCAAATTCAAGGCATTATGCAAGATAACATTGTGAATTGTTTGTTGTGTACGATTTGATTTTCTTGCACATTTATCTGCTTTGCTAGCTTCCTTTAAGATCGGTATTGCACCCCTCAACTGCAATCTCAAAACTCACTCACTATCACTTGAAGATTCCTTTCATGAGCATCCTTCTATAAAATCAAACTATGCCCTATAGACTGCCTACTTACTACAGGGGACTCATTGTTTCATGGTATTGTAGATCTTAAGATCCTTCAACCTTATTGACACTACTTCACAGTCCACAAGGTATTATTCACTATTCTCCCATCTTTGATGAGTCTCAAAACACTGCTCAAACATGCAATCCACTACCTCCATTATACATTAATGGCTAAGAAGAAACATTGAACCTATGATTAGCACTGTTACTTCATTTGGACATTCCTTGATTGCATTTTCCTTGTCTAACACTACCAAAAGCATTTGAAAACTCCTTAAGGTCATAAGGTAAGGAAACTCACTGCTAAAATCTCCACTTTACTATGCAAGGTTTGAGCTTTATTATCTTGTCAATGTCCTCTTTTGACTATCGATCTCTCAAGTGATGCCATTCTTCTTATCAGATTGCATTTACAAATGTCACTAAGCTACATAGTGTGCTTGTTATATTGGCTACAATCTTAGATTGCAAGATTTTGTTATTACTACAATGTCTCAATCTTTCTAGTATTGCAACCTCACTAATCCGCTAGAGTTATTGTTTATGTTTCTATGGAGGCCTAGGGTTTGTACCCTAATCATGCTCTTACCAATGCTTCTGTTGGTATTAAAAAACAACCTTAAATCTTGGGTCAGAAAATTAGTTGTCTTGACAAAGTTGTGGTATGATCTTGGATTGTATCCTAGAGTGTGTGGGAAGCTTGTGTTTGATCATTAAGGTATGTAAACCTGATAAGGGAAATGTATCCTATATAGCATGGGTATTGCTTTAATACTTTCCATAATGGTTATTAGCAGATCACATTATTATAGTTTGCGAACCCAAGATTGCATTCAAGTATGTAACAAAATTGGTTTGTAGTTTAAGCTATACACTTTTAAGTAACATTTATAAGGTTTAGAAAATATTGATCACTCTCTAGAATAGCCCATTAAACATGGGTTGTGCGTGAATGCACTGCATAATTGATATAACAGAACCACTCTGCATATCAACCAAAGTTATAGGCTCTTTATTGCAGCAAGATGTAATCACTCTTCGATCATGCTATAATTACATCCTAACTTGTTAAACTTGAGACAACCTGAATGCACCCAATGATGATTGACACCTACATTATACAACCTAAATTAACTACATTATATGAGTGCCTCCATTTCTATCACAAAATAGCCACATTAAACTTGGGACACACATGAATGCATCCTGTATTTTTTATAGAACAACTATGCCACATGACCAATAGATTTATGGATCACATAATTACAGACACAAGAATATGTTCCTTAGTTGTGATCTTATGGTGATTCCAAACAAAAAAATCTGGACATGAAATTCTCAAAACCCTAAACCTCTTAAAATGAAATCTGATGAGATGTTGCTTTAAAATATGATTTTCAAACCTGGAACTACAAATCTGACTTCACAACTGAATTCTGCAAAAAGACAATGACTACCCTCAACCTGGAGATATCTTCTTGATTTTTTTATTTTTTTTTCTTCTGATTTTTCCCTAGAAAATCATCCTTAGTTCTCCACAAATTGTCTCAAGTAGAGAAAAAAACTGTCACAATAAATCAGTGAACTCACTTTTCTTTATGTCAGCCACAATTTGATTTTTTTCTTATTTTTCATGTTTGTCAAAATTTCGATGAAACTGATAGTTGGCATTTTGACGAAACCCAGGTTCGTCGAAATTTCGATGAACGTCGGGGATAAACTTTTAAAAAATTGAAAATTACACATCAAATTTTACAAGCACCTGACGATACATCAAATTATACATATTTTGTCAGACATTTTTGTCAGATTTTGTAGTCAAATGAGTTAGTGCCCCAATGTAAGCATTTCTTTCCATATTAAATCAATTGGATAAAAGGAAACATCCATTGTTCAAAAATATGAAAATTTTATTTTCCAAATGCTCTAGCTAGCAGTGTGATAATATCTCCTATGTCTTCAGAGAAGTATGACCTCTTAGGATTGGGTGACACCTTCTTTACTGACTTCTTTTCTTTCTTCAACCAATATTTATTGATAAGTTGTTTATTTCCTTCCACATCCTTGTTCCATAGTTCAAGTGCCTAAGCCTCAATCATCCTCTTCAAGTCAATGTAAGGAGGGAGATCAAAGACATATCTGATCATGGATGGGGTTAAATCAATGATAACATTCCCCTAAGCATCATTACATTGTCTTTGAGTAGGATTATACGCCTGTTCAACAGTTAGGATGAACTCAGGACATTGTACAACAATAGGAAAACTAGATACATGAGCTATCCTTGATTCTACAATTCTCCTTGCTCTTGGGACAACATCCTCTAAAAATGTATCTTTGTGAAACTACTCTAGATCCATATGTCCTACCAATATGTTAGTTATGTTCATGACTTTAGAGTAAAATTTGGATGGAACTGGGTTCCCTTAATACTTATACTTAATTGTGTAAGGCACTTATTCTGGTTTTAATGTTTTAGATCTGACTCTCTTTGATGTTCCCTCAACAGGCACTTCCTTTGTATGCAATTCCTCTTCGGAGTCAAACATTTGTTAGTTACCCTACAATTTTCCATTATTAGGCAAACAAGAAAGATATATGAGGAGTAGCTTAAAACACAAGTATTCATATGACATCCATATTAATTCAAGTTAGAATCCAATTCAATAGTTCAACTCATCATTTTTGGGCCTCGGGTTCAAAACAAAACCAAGAACTTAGTCATTTTAAACCATAAACTAAATTTTGTCAGGTGTCGAGATTGGGTCGTGACTAGGTACCATACCTATGTTTAAAGAAGTTCAATGAAATTTCAAAGTATGACCTTGCAGTGTTCAAAAGTTGGGATCAGGATCAGGTCTTGGCTAGGTACCTAGACACATGATAGTTGGGTATTAGTGCGTGGTTTGATCCCACAGTGTTATCGGGAGTCGGGATTGGGTTGTGACTAGGAAGTGGTAGTTAACCAACAAAATCAATGAGTGGTATCTTGTAGAGTTTTGATCTCGACTTTGAATCAGAGTGCAGGATTAGGTTGTCATTCAAAACCATACCCATCAAAAATAGACAAGTGTTAGTAGCCTCCTGAGTTCTAAACCTGACAAGACATCAATAGTCGGGATCAAAACTCCTTCATGAACCAAGTCTTAAAATGCAAACTGGGAATGGATCAAGTTTGAGTTTTGATCCTGAAAATATGCCAGGAATTGGGATCAGGATATTGTTAGGTCCATGTACCAATTAATGGGTTGAAGGTTTGGTGTCAAAACAGCTTTCGACCCCGATGGTAATGCGGGGGTCAGAAGCGGGACTTTGGAAGAACACCTTAGTCAAATTTTTTAATCAAACTCATGGTATCGGTCCAAAACCGATCCTAATAGTTATATAGGGATTAGACAAGTGGAGGAACCGACAATGAGCAATAAACAAGGGTAAGTGTTGGTTTGATTCCTAACCCCGATGGTAATACAGGGATCGAACATCGAAAGGGTGTTGGATAACGAAGGAGATAATAAATATAACATTATCTGAAAACATGCCTTGGTGACCGGGTTATGTGCGGGATTTAGAACTTTCATTTTGTAATGGTCAGCATTTCAAAATTGGAAATTAAACCAGTCCAACCCAAACATAGAGAAAAACCCTAGACAATTAGGGCACATGAGATGGACAATCCCACAACCAAAAGACAAGATGAAAACACAAGAGCACAAAAGAAACACACAACAAACCCAACATGGGTTGAAGAGCAAAGGAAAATGCACCAAATGGTGTGAAAGAAAACACAGAGCGACAAAAAAAAGTCGAGCAAGGAAAAGAAAAATGAAAAGAAAAGAAAAACAACACACAAGACAAAAAGCACCCAGAATAGAAGCAAAAACAAGAAAACAAAGACAAAAATGGAAGCAAGAACACCTACCTTCGAACACACCCAAGAATTATGGTAGCACGTGAACAAATCATAGTGAATTTCTCAAAACCATAGCTCTTGGTTGTTGTCGTTCTCTTCGCCAAACTGTTCAAAGCATAATGGACAAAAGTTGAGGAGCGATGAGATTTAAACCCGTTCGTGCATGCGAGTGGTTATGGCATTAATGGCAGGTTGGTCGGGTCTTGAGATTCAAGCAGAATCATAAATATGAGGTGTAGGGACAAACGTAAGTGGAATTCAGGGTCAGGGAATGAACCGAGATTGAACTTTCAAAAGGGGGACAAGTTTAGTCGATGGCTCATGGTCTGAAACCCGACGAACAAACAAAACAACAAAGGGTTTAGAATCAGGATGGGAGATGAACCTAGAACTTCAAAAATCTCAAAGTGTAAGTCACAGTCTGAAGTCCAATCCTGAAGAGAAAATAAAATGGGAACCGGGATCGGGACTCAAGAAGACACCAAAACTTTCAAAAGGTGCAAAGTGCAAGTCATGGTTTGATCCCGAAGTGAACAAAGACATGAAAAGGAGTCAGAAGTTAGGGTCAGGCCAAGAATAGGAACAAGAAATTTGAAAAGTTCTTGGTTCCAGTTTTGGTTCGAAACTTGACTTCGACAAGAACAAAATGCACAAGGCAAAAGAGGGGTCGAAACCAAGAAATGCACATCAAATTATACTTCAAAAAGCAACAAGTCTGAGTGCCGATATGCGATTCGAACCCGAACGAACAAAGAAATAGACAAGGAAAAAAGAGGGGGCTATGACTGAGACATGAATAGGAACTTGAACCTTATGAAAAGTAACAAGTGCATGTTCCTTCCTAAAACCCAAACCCGAAAATAAAAAGAAACAAGGACTTAGGAGGATAAAGAACAACTCCTAAGCCCCAAACGAGAACACCAAGGACAAAAAAATACAAGGGGGAGCCATTTTGACCAAAAACAAAATGGGGTGGTTATGCAAGGCATAACAATTTGGCAACTTGACTGGCAAAATGGTTTACCCATTTTCAAGATACTGAAGAATTCAGTCACCCAGAACCTCTGGTTCATGAACATTTTAACTCAAGTGTGATTAGTTATAATAAACAAGGTTGAGCTAGAATCTCAAACGTAAATTAGCAATAACCACTTTGAATTTGAGTGTGTGCATGTATGGTGCATCTCTTTCCCTAAAGGTTCTTCATACCCTCGAATAATTGTATTTAAGATTTAAGCTACGTGAGTTGAACCCCTTTGACTGTTGTGCAATGATATCCTGGGCATTGCTTTGTCTCCAGCTAGGCATCTATAGCCCTGACGGAGATACCTCTAGTTCTCTCAAAGCATTGCTCTACTTCAAGCCAAGCATCCATAGCCCCAGTAGAGATACTTGAATTACCCTTCTCATATTGAGTTTTCCATCATTCAATGGTTCTCTTTTCTTTTCTTTTGTATAGGATTCACTTGAAGAAATTCCTTTTTATCTTTTCTCAATACTCAGATATAAAATGCTGAAATTTTGGTTGAGAACTATAATGGACCTCATGATAGTGTTAGGACTTAGATTCTTCACTTGAATCTAGAATACAGTCACCTTGAGACAAATAGGCCTTTATGTAAGTAGATGTTTCTATGTATTTTGTGACAAATTCAACTGTGGTTTATGAGATCACTTACAATATACCTATTTGTTCTTAACCTTTTAGACTATTATTAAAAAGAACACAAGACACAGGTCTTGAGATGAAAAATTTCAACAAACATACCTGAAAATACCTAAACCAATTTCTCTCCTAGTACCTTCAGTATACTTTGAATAACCACCCCTTCATTCTGAAATGGAGAAAATGAAGATCACCCAGAAACAAAATAACAAAAACACAAACAACAACAACAAAATAAACAAAGCAACAAACTAGGAAACAAATAATTACATATATACAACCAAACAAAGCATCAGACCCTCATGGGCTGAAATAATGTTTGACAAACTATCCCTTGACAGGTAATTGGACAACTTCTCCTATTAAAGCACTCAAATGAAAGGCATTCTCGCCAGGGATTTCGGAAATTTGATATGGACCCAACCAAATTCAATCAAAATTTTGGTGATCACCTTTCCTTTCCTTGGCTTTATCCCACAATAGCACAAGGTTCGATATTTTGAAAGCTTTGATTTTGGCTCTTTTGTCAAACCAACATTTGACAACAGCCTGATGTTTGGAAAACTGCTAGAGAACAACATCCCTCTGTTCTTCCAGATTGAGTAAACTAGTCAGTCAGATCTCTATCCTATCATCATTCAAATAAAAATCCTGCATGAACCGAAGAATGGGCATCTATAGATGGATAGGAAAACTAAGGTCTTGGCCATAGACTAGCTTAAACAGTTAGTTTCCTAAGGTGACTTTGATTTTAGTTCTATCTGTACATAAGGAAAACCTCAGTTGAGTGTGCTAATCCCTTGGATTACTTTCTAATAACTTCTTAATTACCTCCAATAAATTCTTAATTACCTCCAATAAATTCTTGTTAGTAGACTCTACTACACCATTACCCTATGGATAGTAATTAGAAGAATATTTCAACACAATTTTATGCTCATATGCCCACTGAATAAATTCTACAGAAGAGAAGGCAGGGCCATTATCACATACTAGGGCCAACGGTACTTCAAATCTAGTAATGATGCATTCATTTAGGAACTTAATGACAAATTTAGTGGAGTTGTTCTTGCAAGGCTAAGCCTTAGTCCAGTGGGTATAATAATCCTTCACCATCAAAATAAACCTAGGACCTATAGAGGAATTCAGATTAATCACCCGACAAAGTTCAATGCCCATTGGGTGAATGGTCTTGCCTCATATACCAATTGTAGGGGCATCATCAGATTTCATTCCCTGGATGCAGAAGTCTGACATGTATGACATGTCCTAACATGTTTGGTGGCCATCGCAGAACACATGGGGCCAATAATAGTGGATCTCATAATTTGGTGTGCTATAGAATTAGCAGAACCGTGTCCAGTTCCATGTCTTCCATGAAATTCAGAAATGGCTTGTTTTGCTTGCTATTGGTCGAGGCAACGTAGATAGATAGCTTCAAAATTTCTTCTATATAAAGCTCCCCCTTTGAGAATATAATGAGAACTCTTCAGCCTCAATGCTCTCCTCTGTGTGGTATTCATTCCATCTAGACATTTGTTATTCAATAGCAAGAAGATCAGATCTACATACCAAGGATCACCTATAAATGATTGCATAGTGTACTGTTGGCAAGTAATCTTGGTATCAACACTTGCCATAGCTTTGGATTAACCTTTTCCTCTGACCAGCTTCATCAGGTGGATTTCAAGGTAAAATTCTTATAGAATTGTCATCCATTTTCCTTGTCTTTCACCTAGCTCACTTTGCATAAGAAGAGACTTCACTGTAGGGTCAAGAACTATGGCAGTTATCTAGCTACAGAGAATATAATGTCTAAACTTTTTAACTACTCGCACCAGTGCAAAGGCCTATTTTTCCAAAGATGGATATCTAATTTGAACATTCTTAAATGGCGAACTCATAAAAGCAATCAGTTTTTCATCCCCTTCACCCTTCTGTTGTGTCATGATAGCAACATAAGAATGATTAGATGTGAAAGAATAAATATAGAAAGGATTTAGATAATTGGGACTAGTTGGAACTTGTGCCTTTGATATAGATTGTTTGATCTATGAGAATGCAGAATTAGCCTCATTTCTCCACTCAATTTTTGAATCCTTCATCATTTCATTAAGGGGTTTGACGATCTCCACAAACCCAGTTATGAATTTCCTTACAAAATTTATCTTTCCAAAGAAAGATCTCATCTGCTTTTTGCTACCTAGCATGGTCAGTTTCAAAATAGATTCCACTCTATTTGGGTCAATTGAGATCCCTCTTTCCGATATAATGTGGCCCAAAAATTTCCCATCTGAAACTTTGAACACACACTTCTTCAGATTAAGGGACACACCATAGCTTATGCACTTTCCAAGGACCTTTGACAAATCTGTAGCGTGGTCTTCTCTATTCTTGGAAAATACAGTTAAATCATCCATATATATGATAATACACTTACCTACCAAATCCTTAAACGCCACATCCATCGTGTGCTGAAAGGTGGCTCCAACATTGATAAGATCAAATGGCATCCTTTGGTAGGAAAATGTCCCCCACTTGGTATTGAAGGTGGTCTTCATCCTATCCTCGTAGCTAACCATCACCTGATTGTACCCTGAATATCCATCCAAGAATGACATCATCTGCGAGCCATTCACTATCTGCAACACCTCATCAAGGGAAGGAAGAGGGTAATTTTCCTTCTTTGAAGCTTTGTTAAGGTTTCTAAAGTCAATGCATAATATGATTTCTCCACTCTTTTTATGAACATGGACCAGATTTGCTACCCAGGTCGAATGCCTTCTTGGAAAAATTATTCTTTCCGACAACAACTTTTGCACTTCTTTCATAATTAAGCACTCAATCAGGGCCTTTACCAGGCGTTGCTTTTGATGGAAGGGCTTCACTTCAGGTTTCAAGGGGATAGTATGTGTTATTACCGAAGTATAAAAGGTTTTCAAATAGTCATACCCCCAAGAAATCCCTGCTATATCTGCTTTCAGTACTGTCAGGATTTTATCTCAAATGTGTTTTGGGAAAGTTTTGCCAATAAATAATTTTTTCTCAGGGCCTAAATCTACCAAATTGACTGAATCGTATTTCCCTCCATCACTTTCTATAGGTAACCTTTCGTGGGATTGAGGATCAAAATCGAAGATTCTTTTCAGTGCTACCATTCCTTTGGGAATGTTGTTGGTTTTCAGGTTAATGATTCCCTCTATGTCACAATTTTTAGGGTCCTAGTCTCCCCGATCTCTATCCGATTCATCGATAATTTATCCCTCAAAGACATCTAAACATGCCAAGAAGGAAAGTATATGTTGGTCATCATCAAAGACTTGGAAATTTTGGACATTGTCTAGAATGGTTGGGATTGAAACTAACTCTACTAAGAATTTTTTCAACTTAGACTCTTGCATGGGTTCCAAGGTACTAGTAGCAACAACAAGTACATCTACAATTTGATTATCTTCTTTGGGAATCAATTTTATTCCAAAAGCATCAAATTATTCTATCAAATTCCATATCCTATTCTTATATGCAGTCAGCTTCTTGTTATGACACGTGTATTGACTGTGAACCTACTTGAAAATGACCTCAAAATCTCCCATGACTATCAGAGTTGTAACCTTCTTCTGATGCTTAGACATTAGTCCTCTAACAAGTGTTTCATACTCCGCAACATTAGTGATACAACTAAACTGCAACCTGTAAGAAGCAAAGTATGTTTTCCCTTTCGGTTTTGTTAGTTCAAATCTACTTCCACTCCCTATTTTTGACTTGGAACCATCAAATTTGAGGGTCCACAACTGGTCTTGGGCTAGGATTTCTTTCCTAGGGTGAGCTACAGGTGATTGCTTGAAAAATATAGGTGGTGGCTTGGATTGGTTCAAGGTGTTAAGATCCTAGGGCTGTTGTGAAGGACAATCATTAGAAATTTCACTCAAATTTAGAACATGTGCATAAACTACTTCCTCCATCTAATCTTGATCAAAGGTGTTACAATTAGCTATTTTTTTGAGCAACCCCTTTGGAATTGGAAGGTTAGTAGGGGCGGGTGTGTTAGATAGTTTATTAGATTCCTCAACCTAATCTCCAGAACTAGAAAATAAAACATGAGTCTGTCTAGTTTGGGGAAAGACTTCTTCCGGTGTACTAATGGTCTGTGTCAAAATAGTGGCATCTCTAGCCTCAAATGAAAACTGGTTCAGAGATGTTTCGGGGTGGTGCTCATAGGTTTCTCCTGACTGGAAAACATGGTTCAAAATGTCAATACAAGGTTTACATGTCAGCTCAAAATGGCTCTGGTAATGGACTCTATACCAGTTAGGGAGTAGAAAACTCCATAAATCAACCTCTTCTCCCAGAACCAACCTATCTTGTTGCAATTTCCTAATTAAAACCTACTAGTTAATAGTGGTCATTGGGTCACTATGCTCTAAAGGTTGTAGGCCATCAGGATTGAACATTGAAAAGTTCATAATTTTCTCTCTCCTATACACTCCTATCTCAGTTTCAAAGTAGGCTACTTTGTTAGGATAGCCATACTCAATGATCATATGTTTTAGAAGAGGCTCACTTTCAATCCTAATATGAGTTTCTACCCCTTTCCATGGCAGCCACATGTGTGAGAAGTCCAAGGATAGATAACCCCCAATGCTTTTCATCCAATCCCGATTTAAAAGCATGCCATATGTCTCAGGGATATTAGCTACCTAAATATCCATATAGGTCTAGATCCATGGGTCTCATCTAATATGTACATATATGTTTCTTAGTTCCCCTACCACATTAACCTTAGTTTTGTCTAGCTGTATTACCTCCTATGAGTTTGGATCAGATTTAAACCCAAATTTTTGTGAATAGAGAAAGGGATAACATTACCTGAGGCTTTAGAATCCAAGAGGAAGTTATGTAGATTCTTTCTGAATATTCTTAGGCTTAAAAGGAATGGGGGGTCCTTGTCTTACCCTTGTACAAGACCATGTTCATGTTAGTAGTTGGAGTCACCTTATTTTTTCATTTTGACTGATCCACCTCTTCCAAAGCTCTCAACACGATGTCGCGTTGGGCAGGGCACCACTTCAAGATGTCAAAGAACGATAGAGAGGTCTTTTGTTTCTGTATTTTTGAAATGAAATCAAATTCCATGTCATTTTTATCTGATATTTAGGAATAAAAGCTGAGTTACCTTTGTTTTGAAATTTAGGTGGGACTTTTGGTGGAGGCAGGTTGTTGTTAGCATTCTGGTTTGGGGGAACCATAGTGTTAGGAGGGGTAGATGTGGTAAATGAACCCTTACTCTGATTTCTTAGAAAATGACCCCCTTTGGCTTGGAAGGCCTGGGTGTCATATACATCTTCTTATGGTTTGTGTTCCTCTTGCCTAGGGAAAGGAGATCCTTCATCATATAGTTCATAAGCCATGGTTGTATTTGTGGATCCACCACTTTTGTTGGGAGTACCCTGCAGTGGGGCATCAACTTGTGCAATATTAACCATTTTCTCCATATTTGGGTAGTTAACTTTAGAATGTATTGCAGTGTCATGCAACCTACACCAATTATTCATGAAAGTCAGATCTGCAACATTTACAGTGTGTGGTTTATCTTCACCAACTTGATAATTGTGGGGAACTCCCCCATTGTTTGGTCTAGTGTTCCATTTCCTATTATTATTAGACCTCTTATTGTATCCCCTATTTTGGTTCTGATAGTTTTTTTTGGGAAAGTTCTGACTTTGAAAATTCCTTTGATTTTGATTGGAATAATTACCTTGGTTGGAATACCCTCCCTGATTCTGGTAATTCTAGTTTTGATTCTAATTTTGAGGGGGGTTATACTTGAGTTGTGCCATCTCATTGGTCACTTGAGATAATATTTTCTTCATAGTTTCTAACTTTTTTGTCAGATGAGCCGTAAGCTCACTTTTTGTAGTAATTATAGTAGATGAATGTGTCATGGGGTTGGATCCTCCAGCATGATTATGAGAATTTTTAGTTTGTTGAGGAGAATCTAGAGTTCCACTATTGAAGAATGGTAGTGGGAGTGGAGTTTGTAACTTAGTTGAAGGTCCATATGCAAAATGGGACATCCTTGGGACTATATTGAATAGAGGGGTTGGATTAGGCATTTGACATCCTAAAGAAGGGAAAATCCCACCCAAACTCCTTGCTTGTGAACTTATTTTCTGTTGCAATTTGATGGCCAGATGATACACCTTGGATAGGGAATCAATGTTTGGCGAGAGGTAAGTTCTTTGGAGAAATAGGCCAATCAACAGGTCTATGGCCTTTAAGTAAGCTTGGATGGAGATATTCTTAGCCACCAAGTATGGATCCTGTAAGCACCTATACATCCTCTAGAATCATGTATTAAATAGAGGAAATGGTTCGTGTGGTTCTTTCTCGATTGTAGCAAATTAGTGGTATAAAATAGTAGGGTCAACATAGACCAAAATTGGTTAGTAAAAGCATCTTCCAAATTTTTCCAACTCAGGATGGACCCAATAGGTAGGTTTAGATACCAATTGTAGGCCATATCCCCCAATGAGTAAGGGAATAATCTACAAGCAACGTCATGGTGTTCAATTTGAGCCTGAGTAGAGGCATCTTTGAATGCCTGTATATGCTCTTCAACACTTTGTGACTCTCCATGAGCATACTTGGGGTAGAATTTCTCTGGATTTTTAGGAATTTTGTGTCTGCCACTAGGAATGATTCCTAGTGGTGAAGGATTATTGGAAAAGAATGCCATGGGTGGCAGTGGGTTTGGTTGTGCTAGTTGTGGGATTACTGGAAATTTGGGTGGAGTGCATGGTGGTGTTAACGGTTGTGGAATCAAGACCCTACAAGCTCTAGGTATGATAGGGGTTTTGAGTTCAACTAATGGTTTTGGATTTGTTGTGGATCTAAGAACTCTTTCAAACCTATCGAGTGAAAAAGACCTAATTCACTCTAGCTTGTTCTTTTGTGCCCTCCTTCTAGTGCCAGTTCTGTTGATGGTCAATTTAACACAACAATGTTAAAATAAAATATTGCTACTCTATTTCTCCTAAAAAATATAAATAATCTAAAACTATCTATCTTTGAAGGTCTCTATAGTTGGTTCTCAACTATGTTGTCATTGTTCAATGGCCTATGCAACTGTAATGTTCAAGGGGCATACTGGTAAAGTGTGCAAACTGAATAGTACAAACTAATCTAACATTTGGGGGGTGTAAATAAATAACAACAGATAGGACATGGCTTAGGACATAAATACATGAACACAAATTTCCTTAAATTTAGACACGTAAACTTTGTAATGAGCATTCTAAATTAACTAAAACCATGGAATAACACAATCTACAACATAAACCGTACCATTGCATTCATTCATAGTGCAAATTTTAAAGCATACAACCATTCATCATCACTTATTTTTTTACTTTCTTTTCAAATAATAGAATATCACAAGCTCATCAACAAAATTAACAGATCAATAAATATAAAGAAACATCATCCATAAATAATTAAATGAAAATAGTTTTAGGTTCAGAATCTTCTATTGATTTTAATCAAATAAGAGATACTTATGCACAACAAAGCTCACTAGCATACAAATTACCATTGTTCATTAAAATTATCACTAAACTAACAAACATTTGCAAATAACATAAATTGCATTAAAACTATAAAAGAGTGTTTTTGAGTATCTTTGCATGAAAAAGTTGTGAAACAGTAAAACTATCTAATCTCTCATTCAAGTAGCTAATCTGACTTCAATTAGCCGACCTTCACAATAAGGAGATAATTTTTACATATAGAAAAAATTATCACAAATTCCTCCTATCAAAATTTAAGATCCATAATATGGGGCCCAAATCCACAATTGTAGGGATGCCCAATTAACTTCAAAAATCTATTTGTGCTGAAACTGCTGAAGTTGAATAAGTGCATCACCTACTTCTTCAATCCAAAATATGAACTGCTAGTCCTAACTCAATTCTCCATTTGATCACCATGTGTTATTCTTGATTTTCCAACCCTGACTCTTAGTCATCCATCTGTTCAAAACTACCTGAAATTTTTATTGTCAAAAAGATAACTAAAACACCTTCTTCACTTTTCACCCTCTTGAGAGGTCCCACAATACTCATCATAATTAGAGAAGACTTGTTTCAATGCATCATCATCCGACCCATCAACCCAATTAGTTTTGAATGTTACTTCTTCAAATTTCTTCCTTGTTGTAGCAACAATGTCTTTCAGGTGGAAAATATCTGTGACTGCCCACTGCATGTCAGTTCTAATGTCAAGCAACCTATCCATGAGTGTTAGATCAGAAATATCTCCTTGTTTCATTATTCCATTAAGCCTTTCCTCCCAAACATCTTTTATATCTCCTAACGACTCAAGTCTCTACTCAGGAAGTAAAATTTTACCAATTAATTTTGAAATGATCTCCTCAAAGATGCTTTCCTATTCCCATATTTTGTGAATGATTTTGAGCATGGAAATTTTCTGTTCAAGGAGATTCTGCATTTTGAAGACAGATATATTAATGGATTTTGAAACAAACTCAGGGCCTTCATCCCCCAAAATTCTGTGATTGGACTAATTCCTCATCAGAAATTTTAGCAATCGCCTTTAACTTCCTATTACTATTATTTCATTCCCCACCTCATTGAGTCATTTGCTTATTTGAAAACATCTCATTTTAACGCGGGCAGTGTTTCATGTCACAATTTGAACCCAAGCAGTGTTTTGTAAAGTTCATCGAACCTTCCACTTTACCACCCAGGCCCTTTTATCTCCTTCCTATGTTCAAACTGGGCGGTGTTTTGTATGTCTTGTCAAACCTTGGTATTGGCACGATGATTATTAGCCTGGGTGGCATTTCACTAGGACATTTGAACTTGGGTGCATATTTATAGGGTTCTTCAAACCTCTTTTGTTACTGCCCATAGATGTTTTTAAAAAAAAAATTGAAAGATGGTCATGTGGGGAATAGTGAAAGCGATAGCTACCATGTGTCATAATGCAAAATTAAGACATTAATGTCCATCTACTTCCATGTTTTTCTATGAAGCCAAGTTTGATGAAATAAAAGGATGGGAAAACATTCTTATCATGACAATTTATGAGGATGAGCTGGAGGAGACAAAAAAGTTCAAATTGTAGGTTTCACCATTAGAGGTATTTTCAGTTTCCATTCAATGCAACCTATTTTCTAAATTATTTACTCTTGTATTGAAGAAAACATATATTTTCAAGAGTCACTGGTGCACATGTCAAGGGTTAAATATGTGGGCTATGAGTATGTGTCTAGGTTAACCTACAAAGGACCTAAAATTGGTGATACTTAGCTAGGGCCCATTAATTTAGATGAATTGTGGAATAAATTTAATAAACCTAACCCTCCACCTATCAATGAAAGAGTAGTGGGTAGTGGGTTTTTTGAAGCTGTCACATTTCCAATAGTTGTGTAATGTCCCGAACTAGTGTTGGAATGTATCAGACAATATAATTCACAAACATGGGAAATTAGGATAGAGGATAATAGACTTGTTTTGAACATTCAAGGGTCTTTCTTCATGTCTTGTTTGAGAACTCCAGAAAGATATGAATACTCGCCAATCGACATGAAAAGCTCTCAGATTAAGTTCACTGCCAAGAAAGGGGTTTACAAAAAATTAATAGGAAGAACTGGCTGGTCAAACCAAAGAAGGGCAAGTCTCAATTTCCCCTCAACTTACACAGGAACCATTTTGTAGATGAGGTGGTTGATATTGTAGTGTTGTTGCATAGGGTTAGGGGAAAGGAAAATGTTCACAACTTGGAAGAATAGATGTATTTCTTTATCCAAATCATATTGAGTGAGGAGCAATTCCTAGACTAGGAAAATATTATTAGCGACCGTTTCCATGAGTTGATGTCGTTCTTCACTTTGAACAGATTTTTCCTTATGTCATTATATTTAATATATGCCCTTGCTAGCACTCGACCCTGACCTAGATTAAGGATGAGTGATTTGCCTCCAGAAAAGGTACCAATTTATGATTACTTTGATAAACTCCAACTTCATAAAAACTTCTTGAATTTTAGAAGAATTTTTGACACTTTTACCATGAGGATGGTCAGGGAATTGTAGGGGCGTTCTGCAATGAGATTATCTCCGGAGGCAATACAGTTTGTTAATTTTATGGCAGCCACTTTATTCAATTTCAGAGATTTTCATACATAGGAGTAGGCAGATATGTTGGTTTACCTATTAAATTACCCAAGTATCCTGAAGACAAATTGGTGATTATTGAGGTGAGTAGACAATTGGTTGATGTTAATAGACTATGTCAAGGGAGAAAAAGATTGACAATTAGTTTTCCATTTGGTTTTGGTGCATATAGTTGCCAATCAATGTCTAATGCTTTGAATATTGAGAAAGAATTGTACAGGTATAACATGCCCTCATATGAGGAGCTTGTTTCTTTTGATCTAAAAGATTATATTAAGAACAATCTAAAATTGGGCCCTACATTCAATCACCAATCCAACCTTGAGTATTTTTGGGCCGATTGCTTCAATGAATATGAGGTAAGGAGAAGAAGCTAAATGAGATTAATAGTAGAAAAAATCATCATTTATGATTTGAAATGGGATTTGCAAGGCATTGTTGAAGATGCGTCTGACATGGTTGACCCAATATATACTAAATTAATAGAGAGTCGGCCCATTCCTGCCATGAATTGCAATTTTCAAGAAAAAGAAACCATTGAAGCTAGAATTGCTGATGTTCTGACCAAAACCAGAGAATGGGTGACTAAAAAGAAAATTGAGAAATCCAACCCTTGTACTAGATCCAAAGACTCACAACTTGTTGAAGGTACCTCCCAAGCCTCTGCCAGTAGGTAATCAACTGGTAATGCTCCTAAGTCTTTATCATTAGGTGCTCAAGTAGGTGGTGACGGAGACCCACCAAAAAAGAATGTGTATTCACAAACCTATGGGGATGACATTTTCAACCTACCTACTTTGGAGAAGGATAATGAAGGAGAGGAGGAAGAGGAAGGAATAGAAAACCTGAATGTTGATTCCCCTCCTTTCAAGATGAATCACCTGTCAGAGAGGTAAGCACCTCTTAGGGGCTAGGAACAACTGTACCTACCGAAGATACTCCTCCAGCCACTTAGACATTGTTTGAGTCCCATAGTTTTAAGGCAACTAAGGTCATGGTAACCCCAACCTGGTTGGAAGATTCATTGTCATAGAAAAGGAAAGTTGTACAACCCAAATTTCCTAATCAAGACGTGGTAGGTTAGTTGTTACAGAGGAATTCAACTCCTAAACCTAAGAAGTTAGAGACTACTGCTAGGCTTATAGATGACACAAAATCAGGGACACTCCAGTTGGAAATTGCACACCCTTCAGTGCAGAGAGATGTTTCTCAAACAACAAGTGACTTTGAAGTGAATATGGTCAACCTCGGTCCTCCCACCAGGGATGGGGATGTTCAAATTTTTCAAGTGTTAGTAGCTAGGATGGTTGAGAGATCAAAGAAAGATAAGGAAAGCAAAGATGAATTAAAAGCCCAGGTTTGGAACTTGACCAATTGTCTAAAGTATATTTTTGAGGTCATCCTGCAGCCTATCTCTCAGGTAGATTCTTCTATTGAATCTCTTACTGTAGTTGGAAGAGAAGCCCTAACTAAAATTAAAAGTTGTCAAATTTTAAGTCAGGTTGCGGATGATTGGAATGAATCCCTCATCAAGAAGGGAAGCCTTGTCATTATTGAATCTTTTAAACACTTCCAAGAGGCCAATGATCTGAAATCCACCTTAGGGGATGAAGCCATTTCTATTGAAAATTAAGAGAAATTGTGGGTTAATTATCAAACTAAATTGAAGTTATTGATGAGCTTTGATATGGAAAGAATAGTTGCAGATCAAGTCATTCATAATGCTTCAAATACTCGCTACCTGTCATGAACTAAAGGAGTAGAGTGTAAATTATAGGTTACCAAACAAAGTTTACAGAAGCTTAAAGAGATCATCAATGTATGTGTTGCCATTTCAGATGAAGCATTGAGCACCTTGGTAGCTCTTGGTCTACTTCAGGATAAAGATGGAATAAGGGATGATGTAGATGCTAGAAGCTTGATAACTGATTTCAAGAAAACGGCCAAAGAGGCTCTTGACTTACCCACTCTTAATGTTGAAAACTTACAAAAACTAAGTGAATTACACCTGGTATCGTCTCAGGAAATGGATCTTATGAAGGCTTGCGAGCAATGCATGGAAATGGCTAAAGATATTCATTTTACATGGAAGGTAAGGATGAAAAATGTAACCATTCCCCAACATAAGGAATTGATGCACATCCTTAAGGATTTCCAGGCATGGCAGAAGAAACCTTTGGTGATCTGGGAAGCTAGAAACGAAGCGACACCATCGTAACGACATGGCTCCTCTTTATTTCTTTTATGTGTCTTTTGTTTAATTAGCTATGGACATGAAGAGGCAGGACTCATCCACCTATTTAAAATGTATCTATCTTCATATGCTCTCTCTAGACATTTTTTTTGTAGTTTGCTTAGTACTATTGATGAGTGAAATTACTATTTTGTCTGTGTGCAATTTGGTGGAGTTAATCTAATTTCTTAGATCTTTGTGTTTAAGAATATCTTATGCATGTATTATCTTGGTATGAGAAATATAGTTCTTATAATCAATTTCATTTCTCATATGGTATTGAGTAGATGTTATATTTCTAGTGATTAATTAGCCTTTGTGCTAATACTTCTTATTCCTTGCATCATGCCCTGATATTTGAATTTTTCTTGATATTGGGTATACCTTTCCTACTTTCTGGTTAAAAGCATACATAATGTTTTTTTTTTCTTGTTCTTTCAATTCATTTAAAATCATGTGAGGGAGTTGTACCTTGAAAAATTCATAGAATATTCATCTTATTCAAAGATTAATATTTAGAGCTGTTGGGTTAAATTTTTTTGCACCTTGTGGGAGTTTAATTGTAGATTCTCAAGTTGCCCAATCTATTATCCAACAGATTTTTGGTGACTCTACTGGGGAATCAAACTGTTAAGTTTTGGTTGTCTTGTCTAGGAATATTTCATAGGTTAACTAATTAATCTTGGATTTCCATAGGTTTACTAGAGGGGAGAGAAGTAGGGGGGATTCTGACCCTATTTTTGAAACTTTACAAAGAAATAATTTCTCTTATATTATTCCCCCTAGGCGAAGGGTTAGATCTAGGAGTAGACACACTTCACCTACTAGAACACCTGCTAATCATTCTATTTCTCAAGAACTTGTTTTTCATGAGACTTTTTTACTGATTGTAATCAGTTTTCCCCTCAACATGGATAATCCACAACCTGACCCTTGGGGCGTTGCTATTGGTCCTTTGCAGTTAGGAAATAATTTTCATGACTTACCCAAAGGGTCTCGTAAAAATTTACCTAAATTCAGGGGGGATGGAAAAATTTCACCCGAAGAACACATTGATGCCTTTTTTGTTGCATGTGGTGTTCTTACAGTACAAGAAGAATATGTTGCCATTAGGTTGTTTGTGGAATCTTTAGTTGATGCAACAACACAATGGTTTTATCAACTACCACATGGATGTATCACCAATTGGGCCACTATGCATAGCAAGTTTGAGGCCAGGTTCAAAAGTGTAGATGATGACTTAACATTGATAGCACAAGTTACTCACATGAAAAAGGAAGTGAATCAGCCTATGAGGGACTGTGTAGCCAAATTCAACAAAATAATAAACCAGATTTTAGTTGCTTAAAGACCCTCTATAGAACCGCAAAAAAAATTCTTCATTAATGCACAACACCTTGATATTGATATTCTCTTAAAGAGGAAACCATTGAATATTCTTGAATCCACACATGCACTAGCCGTGGAATTGAAGGATGATTTCATTTCAGTTGGGAATTGGAAAAAAGAACTGCATACGAGTAAGGAACTTCCTACTACTTCTTCTGATCCTATGATTCAGAGGTTGGCTAATGACATAATTTCTCTCAAAAGGTAGATGTCGAAGAGTAACTAGCTTTATCAAGATATCCCTAGGAAGGCTAATTTTCAACCAGGAAATAAAGCATTGCCCTTTCCCCCAACTCAACAAAGGTTGGCAATTGAAGCTTCTCCTCCAGATAACAAGAAGAACATGTGTGTCTTCCACCTCATAGTTGACCATGATGGTGTAGACTACCCTGAGATGAATAGGTTTATGCAATTAACCACTACTAAAGAAGTCATAGAAGAGGTCACAAAGGAAGGCACATCATCTAATCAATATGGTGACTCTGCAAATGGATACTTATAATATGAACCCGACGATGATAGAGGGAGGGAAATGTACATCACTCTGGATGATGCTACTTGTGCTGCTATCACTTGAAGCCAACAACATTCCAACTAGAAATGTACTCCAAATTCTCCTAAGGTTTTACTTATAAAGGCTAGTGCAATTTCAAATGGTGAAAATGCTTCACCAAGTGTAGTTAATAGCTCCTCAAGAAATCCTATTGTATCATCCTCCGAGGGTCAAACTGGGGCTTTTGATATCATAAAATTCTATAAATCTACCAAAATTCAGGTGTCACAAGTTGAATATTTGAAAATGAATCCTAAAGAACTTGGTAGGTTGATTGAATATGTTAGGGAAAGACATTCAGAATTGCACGTAGGCATGAAGCAATAGTTAAGTCTCAAGACCTAATTGCTAATGTTGTATCTTGCAGTAAATCATCCTCTTCATCAACCTCTGATGTGAAACCATACCTGTTCTACATCTCATTGTTCATTAATGGATTTAAGGTTAATAATTGTATCATCGACTTAGGTGCTTCTGATAATGTTATGCCTATGCAAATCGCTAAGGTTTTGGAACTAGAGATGACCAAAAAATTTAGAAAATGCTATTTGATGGATTCCAAGCAGGTTCCCTTGCTTGGGCAGATTAAAGACACTCAAGTTGCACTTGTTGCCTACCTAGACAAGCAACTTAAGCTCACCATATTGGTCATGGATATACCTGCCAGCTATGGTATGCTTATGAGTAGAAGTTTTTGTAAAGAATTAGGTGGAGAAATATAGTTGGATTGGTCATATGCCACTATACCTATCGGTAAAGAGAAGGTGCATCTCCAACCTGAGTCAAAGGCCAAGATAACAATACTAAATTCTGAAGACCCAAAAGCACAAATATTGTATGAGGAGAATGAATTTGGGAACTATATGCTTTTCTCTGGGGAAGAAAATGGAAATGATTCATGTGCTTCAAATTTAAAATTTGAGCTCTGGACGATGGAGTTTGATGGAAGTTGTTCTCATGCCGGTTCAGGAGTGGGTGTTGTTATCATTTCCCCTTCTGGTGAGAAATTCCCTTTTGCATATAAGTTAGAGTTTGATAATACCAATAATACTGCTGAATATGAAGCCCTTTTGTTGGGTCTAATTGGGGAAAAGGGTATGGGAATTAAGATGCTTAAGGTATTGGGAGATGTTGAACTAATTGTTAAGCAGGTGCAAAAAAAATTCACTGTTAAGAATGAGAGGTTAAAACATTATCAAAATTGAACCTGGGATACCATCAAGAGCTTTGATTCCTTCTCAATAGAAGCCATTCCTAGAGAACTTAACAAAAAGGATGATTCATTAGCAATTTTTGCTTCTCTTCTCCTCCTGCATCTAGAATTCAAAAACAAATCCTATAGAATCGAATTGATCTATTGACCCAGCATTCCTAATAACGTCAACCATTGGCAAGTCGTTGAATATGACAAACAAATTCATATGTTCTTAGAAAATTTTGGGACCTTTGCTCAAGCATTCTTTGAAGGGAGTGACAATCAATGTAAGGACTTCTACCTAGATAGTGTAGCTGACCTCCAAGACGAGCTTATTCAATTAAAAGGGAATAAAATATCTAAGGGTTTGGTTTATCTTGAGGATTTGTTTGATCACCATGATTGTTCCATCAAGAAGAAGATGAGAAATTTTGTTGGAAATTCTGATGGGTTTGAGGCAATGAATATTGGAGATCCTTCTCCCAAAATGGTCTATATTGGGAAATATTGTTCACCAGAAGAGAAAGAAAAATTAATAGCCTTGCTAATTAAGTACAAGGAAGTCTTTACTTGGTATTATGATGATTTGAAGAATTTCATGAATGGAAAATTTCAGCATCACATACCACTCAAGGAAGGGAAAGTTGCTTTCAGACAAAAATAGAGGAATTATAATCCTATGGTAACTTATACCATTTTTAAAGAGATTGAAAAAATGCTAAAGGAATGAATTATATATCCCATACATCATTCAACTTGGGTAGAAAATATTGTGCCAGTGCTCAAGAAAAATGGGGAGATTCAGATATGTGTTGATTTTAGAAATCTTAATCAGGCATCACTAAAGGATAACTATCCTCTACCTAACATGGATCATATTTTACAAACAATTGCTAGCTCAGAGATGATGTCCAAGTTAGATGGATTTTCAGGTTATAATCAAATAAGTGTATCAGGAGAGGACCGACACAAAACAACATTCACCATGCCTTGGGGAGCTTTTTCCTATAATTGAATTTCATTTAGACTCATTAATGTAAGAGCTACATTTCAACATGCTATGGACCTATCTTTTGGTGACCTTCGAAACAAAATTATAGTCATTTATCTAGATGATTGGACAGTGTTCTCTGAGAAAAGAACGGATCACTTACAAGATTTGGAACGAGTCTTATAAAGGTGCAAAGAACACGGTATCTCTCTTAACCCAAAAAAGTATATTTTTTTTGTCACTGAAGGTAAACTCTTAGGTCACATTGTGTCTAAATAAGGAAACAAAATAGATCCAGACTGGGTTAAGGCTATATTGTAGTTAAATCTCCCTTCAAGCTGGACTAGTGTAAAATCTTTTTGGTCAGGTGAATTTCTTGAGAAAATTCATCCTAGATTTCTCTGAAATTACTAAACACATTGTGGATATGATGAAAGAAAAACTAAGTTTTAAATGGAATGAATTCGAGAAGCAAGATTTTGAAAACATAAAAGAAGCAATTTCCCAAGCTCCTATCTAGGTCAGTCCAGACTTCAAGAAGGATTTCATTATTTATTGCTACACTTCCCAGCATACCACATTTTTTGTACTACTACAAGAAAATGAAGATAAAGTTCAAGCACCCATTTCCTTCATGAGCAAGGCATTAAATAAACATGAGATTAATTACTCTCCCATCAAAAAACATGCATTTGTAGTAGTCAGGGCAGTCAAGCAGTTTCGTTTTTATATCCTACATTCACACTTTGTAGTCTATGTGCCAGATCCTGCCGTCAAGAGCATATTAACCCAACAAGACATTGATTGCAATAGGAGGGGTAGCTAGATAACAAAGGTGAAGGAGTATGATCTAGAATTAAATCCTACAAAATTAGTTAGAGGAAGGGGAATTTGCAAGTTGATGGTAGAGAACTTGAATAAAGAAGAAGAAAGTGAAGGTTTACTATTGGTTTTGATTGTTAGTTTACAAGATAAGTGGTTCTCTGATATTGCTTACTTCCTTACTTATGGACAATGTCCAAAGCACCTCTCAAGCAAGCAGAAAAGGAATCTGAAGTTGAAGGCAGCTAAGTATGTTATTTGGAGTGACACCTTGTACAAGCATGGCATAGATGGGACTTTCTTGAAATGTGTTGATAACACTCAACAAGAATGGTTGCTTAACATTTTCCAAAATGAGGCTTGTGGAGGTCACTTCTCTTCCACCGTGACTACTTTCAAGATCATAAGGTATGGATATTACTAGCCTGGGATGTTTAAGGATGCCTATCATTGGGTGGGTAAGTGCGAGAAATGTAGGTTATTTATAGGAAGGCCTCAACTAGCAACTTTACCACTCAAGCCTATGGTTATCGATGGACCGTTTCAACAATGGGGTCTTGATTTTATTGATCTAATTAGCTCACAGTCTAGCAGAGGTTATATTCATATTTCAAAGCTACTGATTACTTCACCAAATGGGTGGAGGCGATTCCAGTCAAGAGAACTACTTCTAAAGTAGTCTGTGATTTTATCAAAGAAAATATTTTGGTTAGGTATGGAGTTCCACATAAGCTAGTTATTGATAAAGCTACCTGTTTTTCATCTAGTGATTTTTCACTTTTCTACTATGATTATGGAATCTATATCTCCCATTTGACTGACTATTATCCCCAGGGGAATGGTCATACAGAGTCTAGTAATTTCTTTTTGGTAAATATCATTAAGAAGTTGGTAAGTGATAACCAGAAAGATTGGAATAAGAAGCTATATGAAGCCCTATGGGAAGACCAAATAACTTCAAAAAGGGCTATTGGAATTACCCCCTTTGAGTTGGTGTATGGGGTTGAAAGTGCACTTCCTCTTTCTTTAGAATTGCCAGTTCATAAATTGATGAATGCTCTAGAGGAAGCTGAATTCAGTGATTCCTTGGAAAAGAAAATTCTATACTTAACTAAAATACATGAAAAACAAGAAGAGATGGTAGATAAGATAGCCATACATTAGGAAAAGGTTAAAAATATTTTTGGTAGGAAATCTAGACCGAGAAAGTTCATCATTGGAGACTAATTTTTGTTGTGGGATAAGCGTAGGGAACCCAAAGGTGCTCATAAGAGGTTTGATTCACTCTGGATTGGCCCCTTTAAAACCATTTAGGAGTTCGGGCCTAATAATTTCCAACTTGCATACCCTAATGGAATTCCCTTTCCCATTCCTTATAATGGGAAAGATCTAAAGCTATATCAGTTGTGATGGCCTTGCGACCTCTCTTTCTTTTGTACATATTTAGCTTAGGGTTTTTGTTTTGGGTTTTGGTGTTCTTTTGGTTTGTTTCCTTGTTGCTGGAGAGTGCATTCTATTTTTATTGACTCTATTGCCCAATTGATAAGACACTGGTTTCTTCCCATTTTGGTTTGGGTTCATTACTTCATCCTTATTAGTCTTTGTCCCTAGTCAGTACCAATGTTACTATTATTTTGTTCCCCACCTCATTGAGTCATCTGCTTATTTGAAAACATCTCATTTTAACACGGGCGGTGTTTCATGTCATGATTTGAACCCAGGAAGTGTTTTGTAAAGTTCATCGAACCTTCCACTTTATTGCCTAGACCCTTTTATCTTCTTCCTATGTTCAAACCAGGTGGTGTTTTGTATGTCTTGTTGAACCTTGCTGCTAGCGCGATGATTATTAGCTTGGGTGGTATTTCACCAGGATATTTGTACATGGGTGCTTATTTATAGGGTTCTTCGAACCTCTTTTGTTACCACCCATAGATTTTTGTTTTTAAATTTTTGAAAGACGGTTATGTGGGGAATAGTGAAAACGATAGCTACCACATGTCATAAAAAATTAAGACATTAATGTCCATCTACTTCCATATTTTTTTGTGAAGCCAAGTTTGATGAAATAAAAGGATGGGAAAACATGCTTATCATGGCAATTTATGAGGATGAGCTAGAGGAGATGCAAAGTTCAAATTGCAGGGTTTGACATTAGAGGTATTTTAAGTTTTCATTCATTGCAACCTATTTTTTGAATTATTTACTCTTGCATTGAAGAAAACATATATTGTCAAGAGTAACTAGTGCACATGGCAAGGGTTAAATACACAGGCTATGAGTATGTGTCTAGGTTAACCTACAAAGGACCTGAAATTGGTGATACACAACTAGGGCCCATTAATTTAGATGAATTGCAGAATATATTTAACAAACCTAACCCTCCACCTATCATTGAAAGAGTAGTGGGTAGTGGGTTGATTAAAGCCATCACATTTCCAATAGTTGTGCAATGTCCCAAACTAGTGTTGGAATGTATCAGACACTATTATTCACAGAAATGGGAAGTTAGGATGGAGGATAATATAATTTTTTTGAAAATTCAAAGGTATACCTTTGTGGCTTGTCTAAGAACTCTAGAAAGAGATGAATACTCACCAATGGACATGACAAGCTCTTAGATTGAGTTCATTGCCAAGAAAGGGGTTTACAAAAATGTAATAGCAAAGAACTGGCTGGTCAAAGCAAAGAAGGGGAAGTCTCAATTTCCCCGCAACCTACACAGGAACCATTTTTTAGACGAGGTGGTCGATATTGTAGTGTTGTTGCACAGGGTTAGGGGAAATGAAAATGTTCACAACTTTGAAGAATGGATGTATTTCTTTATCCAAATCATATTGAGCGGGGAGCAATTCCTAGACTAGGAAAATATTATTAGTGATAGTCTACATGAGTTGATGTCGTTCTTCACTTTGAACAGATTTTTCTTTATGTGATCATATTTAATATATTCCCTTGCTAGCACTCAACCCTGGCCTAGATAAAGGCCGAGTGATTTTCCTCTAGAAAAAGTACTAACTTATGATTACTTTGATAAACTCCAACTTCATAAAATTTTCTTGCATTTCAGAAGAATTTCTAACACTTTTACCATGAGGATGGTTAGGGAATTTCACGAGTGTTCTGCAATGAGATTATCTCAAGAGGAAATAAAGTTTGTTGATTTTTATGGCAGCCACTTTATTCAATTTCAGAGATTTTCATACATAATAGTAGATAGATATGTTGGTTTCCCTATTAAATTATCCAAGTATCCTAAAGACAAATGGGTGATTATTGAGGTGAGTAGACAATTGGATGATGTTAATAGACTATGTCAAGGTAGAAAAAGATTCACAGTCAGTTTTCCATTTGGTTTTGGTGCATATAGTCGTAAATCAATGTCTGATGCTTTGAATATTGAGAAAGAATTTTCCAGGTATAACATGCCCTCATATGATGAGCATGTTTCTTTTGATTTCAGAGATTATATTAAGAACAATCTAAAATTGGGCCCTACCTTCAATCACCAATCCAACCTTGAGGATTATTAGGTCGATTGCTTAAATGAATATGAGGTAAGGAGAATAAGCTGGATGAGATTAATAGTAGAACAAATCATCATTTATGATTTGAAATGGGATTTGCAAGGCATTGCTAAAGATGGGTCTGACATGGTTGACCCAATATATACTAAATTAATAGAGAGCTGACCCATTCCTACCATGGATTGGAATTTTAAGGAAAAATAAAATTGAGCAATTCCGCTCTTGTACTAGATCCAAAGACTCACGACTTGATGAAGGTACCTCCCAAGCCTCTGCCAACAGGAAATCAACTGGTAATGCTCCTTAGTATTTATCATAAGGTGCTCAAGGAGGTGGTGATGGAGAGCCACCAGAAAATAATTTGTATTCACAAACCTATGGGGATGACATTTTCAACCTGCCTACTCTGGAGAAGGATAATGAAGGAGAGGAGGAAGAGGAAGGATTAGAAAACCTGAATGTTGATTCCCCTCCTCAAGATGAATCACCTGTCAGAGAGGTAAGCACCTCTCAGGGGCCAGGAACAACCACACCTATTGGAGATATTCCTCTAGTCGCTCAGACATTGTTTGAGTCCCTTGGTTTTAAGGAAACTAAGGTCACAGTAACCCCAACTTGCTTGGAAGATTCACTATCACGGAAAAGGAAAGCTATACAACTTAACTTTCCTAAGCAAGACATGGTAGGTCAGTTGTTACAGAGGACTTCAACTCCTAAACCTAAGAAGTTAAAGACTACTGCTAGGCTTATAGATGACACAAAATTAGGGACACTCTAGTTGGAAATTGCACATACTTAAGTGTAGAGAGATGTTTCTCAAGTAGCAACAAGTGACTTTGAAGTGAATAGGGTCAA